>JASUDE010000241.1:0-42894 GCA_034509685.1 Colletotrichum cereale | reverse complement strand
GCGGGTTTACTGACCCATCGAGAGGGCGGCCCACGGGGCGACCGCCGGCGGGCCCCACCAGCCCCACTCACCACCCCCGAGCTTTTGGCCCGGCAACGGGGGGGGAGTAAACAAACCGGGACCTTTTGGGGGGTTTCCAGCCACTCCCGTCACACTTGTCAGTGCATGCATGCAGGACGCGACCATCGACGCGCCGGGGGGGGGGGACGCAGCGACACCTCACCGCTGCCCAAGGGAAACACCCTGCCCACACAATACATACATAGTACACAGAGAGAGATGAACAGAGAGAGAGAGAGTCGGTGGAAGGAACCCACTGTTGGAACCACTCTCGACCAACCACCGCGAGACAACGAAGCAAATATTAGTCTTAGAGCTCTCTCGACCAGCGCCAGTTTCACTCCTCTCCCCCCCAAGGTGCTACCTTGCCTTTATTCCATCTCGGCCTCTGGACTCTTGCTCCTAAATCTCTTTTTTTTTACTTACATTCGATTCTACTCTCCCACCCCCTCTTGTCTATACAGCAAAGCAGAACAGAACCAAGGCACACCCATACCAGAAAGCAAAAGCACGCCCCGTACAAATTCCAACCATCTTCCCAGACGCCTTGGTTGCTCCCCTCGACCCGTCCCGAGCCGAGCAATAAACACTACTCCAAACTTGTCGGGATCCTCATTCCTCGCCCTTCCCCCGACCGGGTACGCAGAGCGAGGTAGAGAGAGAGACACACACAGAGAGAGAGAGAGAGAGAGGATCATCCCGACAATCCGCCACCACCCCGAAGAAGCCCGCTTTTTTCCCTTCGATTATATCCATCCCGTTCAAATCTAGTTTCCTTTCGTTCGTCGTCGTCGTCGCCACCCCCGACGACAGATGCCGCGATCCGGGCCCAAACCCGAGGACCTCGACTTCGAGATCCATGTTGACCCGTCCTGCCTGAACACCCCCGCGCACGAGGCCGCCGAACCAGAACTCATGGACAAAGACGGCACCGTCCCCGCCAAGCCCGAGGCGGAGAAGGAGGAGGAGGAGGTCCCGGGGGTCGAGGCGGAAGAGGACAAGGAGGAGACGGCCGTGGCGGCGGAGGAGGTCGCCGAGCCTAGGACGGAGGAGGATACGAAGGAGGAAGGGGCAACGGATCCCGAGGCTGTTTCTGAGGCTGTGGCTGAGGCTACCGTCGAAGCGGGCTCTGAGGAGCCGGCGGAGACTTCGTCTGAGGAGCCCGAGCCCGCCTCAGAGTCGACAGAGACCGCCGACGAAAAGGAAACAGAAGTGGAAACACAAGTGGAAGCGGAAGCAGAAGCAGAACCTGTGGCAGAGGTCCCTCCAGCAGACGATGACATGCCGGCTGCCGACGAGGCCACCAATGACACAACGCAAGACGAGCCCGACCAGCCGGACGCCAAATCGGACAAGGATCTCTCGGAAGAGACATCCGAGCTAGCGGCCGCTGAGGATGCCAAGGCAGAGGAGCCAGAGGAGCCCGAGCCCGAGCCCGAGTCTGAGCCCGCGCTTGAGGCTAAGGAAGAAGAGCCTACTCAGGCCGAGTCCGAGCCACCGTCCGAAGACCAGCCTCAAGAGGCGGTCGAGGAGGAGCTAGCTGCGGAAGAGCCCGAAGCCCCGGTCGAGGAGGAGGAGGAGGAGGAAGAACCGCCTCACCCCGAGCCTGAAGCGGAACCCGAGGCCGAGGTCGAGCTAGCGGCAGCGGCGGAGCCAGACCCCGAGCCCGAAGCCGAGGTTGAAGAGGAGGCTGAGGACACGCCAACGCTGGCCACTACGGCCGACGAGGCGACCGGGGACCACGAGGAGCCTGCCGCGGTGCAGGAGGCCAGCCGCTCGTCCTCCTCTGTCCGCCGCGAATCCGAACGCACCGAGGCCCTCATCCACGCCGCCGCCAAGGAGGTCCTCGAGCGGCTCGAGGCCCAGACGATGGAGACCATAAGGAACAGGTCGCACTCCCGCCAGGACTCCACCGGCTCTACCAACGCCGGAACCGAGCTGCACTACGGCGTCCGCTCCGAGGGCACCCGCCGCGAGTCCTACAACACCGAGTCGCGGGCGAGCCGCCGCGAATCCTACAAGACGGAATCGCGCGCGAGTCGCCGCGAGTCCTATAACACCCGTCCCCGGAGCAGCCGTCGTGAGAGCGAACTCCGCCCCCACGCCGCGCACGCCGAGGACGGCGCCGACAGCTCCTCCCAGCACGGCGACTCGGACGTCTTCAGCGACCGCAGCCCGCGCAGCTCGCTGGGCTCCTTTGACGGCCACGTCGTCGACCACCTCAAGGACGCGACCGGCCACCGCTCCTCGAAGCGGTCCTCGCACATGTCCGACGACGTGTCCGTCTCCGAAATGTCCTACTACGACAAGGAGGAGTTCGTCCCCACCATCCGCCGCACCAACCGCATGCCCTTCCGCTCCCCCTCCGACGTCCGCGCCCTGCAGTACTCCTCCCCGGCCCCCTCCGTCACGGACTCCTACTCCCCGCGCTCCGCCAAGCGCTCCCAGATGCCCACCATCTCCCGCCTCGGCAGCCCGACCGTGTCCGGCCAGTACACCACCGCCAAGGGTCGCAAGACGCCCACCCGCTTCAACCCCAAGAAGGAGCCCGCGCCCCTCGTGCTGCTCCACGTCACCCTCCTCCCCCTCCGCTGGCAGTGGGCCGAGGTGCTCGAGCAGACCTCGTCCGACATCCTGACGCCCGAGGCCAAGACCCTGCGCGAGGCCTGGCACCACCTCCACGACCGCGTCGCCGACACCGTCTGCGAGCGCGGCATCCTGCTCTCCCACCCGCAGGAGGACTACGAGATCCTCGAGGAGCGCCTGCTCGAGGCCCTTGACCTGCCACTGCGCCGGCGTGCCCGCGTCCTCGAGTGCGGCCACTACCTCGGCCCCTCCAACGAGATGACACTCGGCGAGGACGGCGACAGCGACGAAGACGACGAGTATGACGAGGACGCCGACAACAGAAGGAGGAAGAGCGGCGGCGCCCTCGTCAAGACGCACTGGTGCGAGACGTGCCGTCACGACATCCGCTACGAGTCGCTCGGTCCCGGCAAGATCTTCCGCATCAAGGTCTACGCCAGCAACGGCCTCATGAGAACCGGCGCCTGGGCCGCCTGCTGGAAGGAGATGGAGCGCGTCGACGTCGAGATCGAGCCCATCGTCGAGTCGGCCGTCCTCGACGAGCTCGAGCGCCTCGTCTTCGCCCAGTCCCAGCAGCTGCAGCTCGTCAAGCTCGACCCCGCCGTCCTCGAGTCCACCGAGGCCAGGGACCGGTCCGAGGACCGCCGCATGTCCGACGACTTTGACCGCCGCCGCATGCCCTCCATGGAGCGGCCCGACACCCGCTCCCCGGACCGCGGCATTCCCGCCCTCGAGGAGCCGCCGCGCGACGAGGAGCCGTCCTCCCACTTGGAGGAGAACGGCAACCTCCTCGAGCCCAGCTACGTCGACCGCGACGACGCCCACGTCCCGGTCTCGTCCCCTCCGCCGCCGGCCGCCGACGACATCAGGTCGCCCTCGCCCGCGCCCATGCCCCGCTACGACGCGAGCGAGGAGCGCCGCCTCCGCGACGAGGAACGCATGCGGGAGATCTACGGCCACCCGCCGCCCGAGCCCCAGCACCACCACTACGAGCCGGCCCCCGAGCCCCAGCCCGAGCCGCGCCACGCGTCCTTCTCGGCCCAGTCCCCCTCGCCTTCTGTTCCTCCTCCTCAGCAGCAGCAGCAGCAACAGCCCGAGCCGCAGCAGACGCAGCAGCAGGCCCCGCAGTACGCGCCCCCTCCGGCGGGCCCGCAGGCGTTCCAGAACGCCGGGCTCGGCGAGCTGCTCCTCGAGGCGGCGCGCGTCTTCATGCAGGACAAGAAGAACCTGGCCATCGTGGTCATGAGCCTTCTCGTGCTGTTCATGGCCGTCCGGCCCGCGCCGAGGGAGGTCAGGGACTGGGACGGCCAGTTTGTCGAGCACGTCGCGCATGTTGTTTCGGAGCCGCCGGCTGCGGCGGCGCCTCCGTTGATGGAGACCGTCCGGGCTGTCGTCGAGTCGGTCACGTCGTCCGAGGCCCCGCCGCAGGTCATCGTGGAGTCGACCCTTGAGGTTGAATCTGCTGAGCATCATCAGGAGGTACCCGTAACAGAAACCACTGCTGCTGTCGCAGGTGATGAGCCTGTCTCGGGTACTTCAACCTCGGCCACGTCGCAGACGTCTGCTGTGGAAGAGGAGACACACTCTCCGCCAGCGTCGCCTTCGTCCTCGTCCTCTGTGGAAGCGGTGGCCCCCGCCCCTACCCCTGTTCACGAGACCATCACCACCAGGGAGCTCGTCCGCATCATCGAGACCGTGACGGAGACGGTCAAGGCCGTTGTGACCGAGACGGAGGTCGTCAGGGTCCAGGCTACGCCTAGCGCAGCGCCCGAGGTCCCCGTCGAGGAGAAGGCGCCCGTCGCTGCCCCGGTAGGGGAGCCTCTCGAGGATGCTGCCGCCGAAGAGGCCCCGGCCGCTGAGACGGCTTTGCCTGTCGAGGAGCCTGTGGACGAGCTGGTCGCCGAGGACCGAGAAGTTGTTGTTGAGGAGACGGAGACGGCAGAGCGGGAAGGGACAGAAGAGGAGGAGGATCACGACGAGCTCTGATCTTTTTGATGACGCTGTTTTGGAACATGTGAGAAAGAGGCAATGAGATGAAAAATGCGGATGTCTGGGTTTTTTTTTTTGCAAGGTATTTTTATGAAACGATCGTTACAGCCAGCCAGCAAGCCACCAGCCTTGAAAAGAAGACTTGATTTCCAGTTTTTGTTTTTTAGTAGGGGGGTTTATATGGCATGCAAAAGGCGTTTTGCGCGAGATTGTAATTTTGAGTATTGTAGATAGGCAAGATGAATTTGGTCAACGTCTGCACACGAAGCTCTCACAACTGTTGATATCATTCCTGGTCTCTGAGCATTGTTGACGTGGTCAACTTCTGATCTATCATGAAACTGCGGCATACGGACCTAATGAAAATGCACTACCCCCTGCATATATATATATATATATAGCCGTCCTTCCTCCTGTACGAACATCATCCTCTGTGAGCGCCTTTTCACTGGAAAGTGAAGTTTTCCAAATTCTCTTCAGAGAACACAAACCCCTGAGATGGCACCTGGGAGAAAAAGTCGCCACCAAACATGTTGTCAATCCCCATGCCAAACCCAGCAAACAAATCCTGCTGATCTCGCAGGAAGTCCGCAATTGTGAAGTACCTTTCACTCTCAGCAAGCTCTATCGCCCTGCTGAAGCCCCTCTCTGGGTCCCCCACGGCGCCGACGTTGATCAAGAACCTCAACATGTCAAGCCGGCCGTGTTCGGCTGCACCCTCAATTGCCGTTCTGCCCTCTTCGACCGCAGGCGCGGCATTGACATCCGCGCCGTGGTCGAGCAAAATCTGAGCAATTCTCACGTCGCCGCTGATAGCTGCACCTTGCAACGCTGTGATGCCGCCTTTTCTTGCGGGAGGCGCGTTGACATCTGCGCCGAACGACAGCAGAAGCTCAACCACTGCTGGGAAATCTGCAATTTTCTCTCCGCAGGCAGCCGCTTGCAGAGCTGTCCGACCTAACTCATCTCCCGGAATAGCGTGGACATTGGCCCCATACTTGAGCAGCAGGCGAACAGAGTCCAGATTTCCAAATTCGGCTGCAACCTGCAGTGGCGTCTTCTGGCCATCAGAAGATTGGTCTCTGTCCTCGATTCGAGCTCCTGCTTGCAATGCTATCTCGAGGCATTCGTTGAGAGGGTTGATACGGTTACGGATAAAAGTATGGAGGACGTTTCCATAGTAGCCATCAGGACGGTTGATGGGTGCGCCTTGAGAGATCCAGTCTCGAAATTTAGAGGCCATGGCGTCTTTATCCGTCGTCATGAATCTACACTCATAATGAGCAAATGCCTCGAGAACAGTCCTGCCGTTTTTCTTCGCGGGAGGTGCTCTGATATTAGCTTTAGCATCCAGAAGACATTTTGCAATTTCCTCACGGCCATTTTCAACAGCTGCTTGCAAAGCCGTGCGGCCGCCATCGTCACATGGCAGGATATTCACATCCGCGCCTTGATCGAGTAAGAATTGTACCACGAGTAAATTGCCTGTCGATGATGCCGCTTGTAAAGCATTCAGGCCCCAAGCTCCATGACGATTAATTGGGGCTCCGAATTCTAGGAGGAGGTCGCATCCAGCCAGGTCACCAGAGCTTGCGGCGAGCTTCAGCGCAGAAGCACCAAAGATATCCGACTGATATCTTTTTAAGATGCTGTAGTTCAGTGACGCACTCTCTTCCCAATATTGGAAATGATGACTCAATCCCGATAACACAGCTTCATCTATGTGGGCTCCGGCTTTGTACAAGAGGGCTACAATATTGTTGTCGGCGTGGTATTTAATGGCCAGTTGTAGTGGCGCGCTTAGCAACAGCTGAGGGTCGACATCCCCGAAAATCTGGCACCCGGTTCGACGGTTTCTCGCATCAGGATCTATCCCACGTTGAAGCAGCGTCCTCACGGCCAACCCGTTATTCAACTTGACGGCTTGACACAAAACAATCTCCAATAACTTGTCCTGAACAATATTATGATCAAACAGCATCTTCGAGAGTGCATGGCTGCCTGAGGCGGCAGCATCGACGACGCGGCTTAATAGTGTTCTGTGTCGGTTGAGAAATTGACAAAGCAACGGAAACCCTTCACGTTTTGCATGTCGTTCTTCTTCGTGACGGGAGAAGATATAGTCCCTATTTATCGAGTCCATGTATGTATGGGGGGAAACTTCAGCGCCTTTGGATAGGAGTAGCTCTGCACATTCATAGTCTTTAATTTTCAGTGCAACGCTGAGTGCGTTGCAGACATCCTGCATGTCTAGTTCCCAGCCTTTAGTAGGAGCATGTTCTAGGAAGAACGTGATGAACTCGGATTTCTTTTGATAAGTAGCATGTACCAAAGGTGTACCCTTATGTCTTTCGATTCTCCGAGAGGCTCGGTACTCGATATCTGCGACAGTGTCCAGCTTAGCACCTCGGGCAATCAGCAACTCCAGAAGGTCGATTGAGTCGAAGCAGGCAAGGACGACATGGAGTAAATGTCCACAAGCTTTCATGGAAATGTGAACACTTTCGCCCCTGTAGATTTCTATGATCCGTATGAAATCCTCTTTTGCTTTATTTCTGTGACTCATCGGGTCTCTCCGGATCATTCTAGTGAAAGCCAGGCTTGCCTGAAGCAGTCGCAGAATGGCTTCGGCAAAAGCGTTGGAAATCGCCGGACATTTCTGTAAGTAGGCCAACAACTGTTTCTTGACTTTTGCATGGACTATCCATTTACAAAAGTAGTAGAACTCGTGCCGCTGCATGGTGTTGTTACAACAATGATGAATGGCAGCTGAGAATATCAAATGAACCATTCGTCTGTCGGTCCTGATCAGAGACTCTAGAGCGGTGATGTCGTCAGATAAGCTAGTCGGATCATTCTTGCCAATAATTCCATTCGTTATAGTTGAAACCAGTTTCAGAACAGCTGAGGTTGACTGCATGGCAACTGGATTTGGGAAGGTACTGCTTCGATGATGCGGGATCTCTGAACAAGTGCCGACCAGTCGTTGGAGACGAACCATATTGTCGCCAACAAAGGGATTGCTGGTCTCCAGGCTGTTGGTAATTCTGGAAACACCTACGCTTTCAATGAGAAAAATGACCGATCCACGAAGATAAACATAAATACCTGGTAGAAGAAAGAACGTCGGCTGTGAAAGGTTGCTTGACCATATAGTATGATCCGGTTTGGACGGAAGGCATGGATATGGGAATTCTAGCCCGTAGGCTTTGATGCTAGGGGAACGTCTTAGATTTCGGCAAGCCATTTGATATTGGCGACCTTCAATCAGGCTACTTTTGTCCCCTTGCAGCGACCATGATGTGTCTCGATGGGTTTCCGTATCGTTGATCATGCGCTCTAAGTTGTGTAGTGACCCAACACAGAACGATGCTTCAACAGTCCCCAGGTCTGGCGTGCTCAAGTCAATATTCTCCAACTCGAAGTGGGACATCCACCCAGTACTATTTGGGACGTGTTCGTTGGTGCTGTCTTCGACAGATTTTTCGACAGAAATGGTTGCGTTTCCAGTGGTGATGCCTGTGAAGCGAGGGCTTTCATTCGGGCATTGAATGAAACCCGAGATCGGCGTACGGATCTCCAGGCGGTGTTTGTCCATGGTGTCTATGCCCAGGTCTGCGGTCTTGTCAGAAACATATTGATACCAAATATCGAATGAAATACTCGCCAATTGCAGCCTCATCGCCAGTTGAATCTCGGCCCCGAGCTCCACAGTAGCGACGCATCTCCCTCGCTAGACGGTTTGGATCGATCTGCCGATTATTGAGAAAGACAGCCGAATCTTTGCCATCGGCCTTCCTCTTTTGGATCACTCTTTTGACGGCCCTCCATTCATTGGCACGGAGCTTCTTGAGGCCTGGATATTTACGTTTGAACTGTCTGATGCTGAATAGTTGTCAATATTCCCAGAGATCAGCTTTATGATGGACCTTGAAGACGTACGTGATTTTTACGTTGTGCTGATCGCGTAAGATTTGGATCGTTTCTTCGGCAGACTTGTCTTCGGTCACGTACAAACGCGTGATTTCGCCGGCCCATCGTGGCCAGTCGACAGACATCGTCGGTAGTAAGCCGTAAAGTAGTGGCAGCGCCAGATCAAGTAAAGAAAATTGCGAATGACTGTATGTCTTCTCGACAATAACAGTATTGAAAACCTTTATTGAGACAGAAGAATGACGGACATCAACGCAGTTAAGTAAAAGTCGCCTAATACGATCAAGCTCGAGACGCGGTACCTTTGCTCATTTGCTGCCAAGCCTAGAAAACAAACCCATTACGACCGAACTTCTGCTACCACACCAACAACCCAGGGCAATCAGTTGCCTTCTGGGTGTGCAGCCCTGCGTACTACAATGGTTGGGCATGTATGCCTCTTCGTGCATATGGCAAGGGCAAATGAGTTGACATGCCACCGATTGATTGGTGCTAGGCTGTCTTACCCATCAGCCATTCTATGCAATATGCATGGGTCTTCTGCTTCCCCGCCGTCAGTACGAGAGCCTACTTGAGGCATCCGGAACGTGCCGGTTGCCTTTATGCCATTTCAGTGGGCCGCGAACCCTTAGACTACCTTAAACATCGGAATCTCTGAGTCCCCGAAGCGGCGAATACGGCATTGAGGCCCGGCTTCTTAGCCTCACTTTCTTTCCCCCAAAATACCTCTCATTCCCTGACCCTTGTTCGCCGTTTAGGGGCTCTTATCGTTATCTGTTTGCTTCAGGGGTTTTTTTTCAGGCTTCTCAAGTTGGAGTTGTTGAAAATACTGACTGCAAGAGCTAAGTGCCGCATTGAGCGAATCGTGGAGGAAGCATACGTGAGTTAAATCACCACAAACGCGATCTTCTATTGATTCTGATGAACTAGTAGCCTAGCCGCCACTGCTGGCTCCCTGCGAAGAAGCGTGAAAGCCACCAACAAGAATCCCCGAATTCCGATTCGGAAGACCCAACTGCAGATAGGGGACGAGTTCTTTCCCGAAGATTCGGAGGGTAGGTGTCGAGTGAGGTCAAATATGTTAATTCAAAAGAAGATGCTGCAACCATGGTAAAACTCCACGAGATCATGGCCAGCCGCCCAACCCTAGCTCCTCACTCTTGCGCTCACTGTGAGGAGTGGGAAATCGATTTTCGTCATTTTCGCCTGAATTATCGAGGTAGCACGGGTCTCGATCAAGGCTACCAATTTCCTGGGCCTGGAGGCAATTTCACAGCTCGATATACCCAGGAAAAGTCGAGACTTGGCTGTGATTTCTTCCAGATGTTGTTGTTGTTGTTGTTGTTATATTTAACGCCGGGCCGTTCCTGAAAAGGACAAAGGGCGCCTGGGGTTGCGAGCTTCTAGCTTAGTATATACACAATAAACGCAGCCTAACACATGCCATTTGTAACAATCGGTATGCCATCATGCCATCTACTCATCTATGCAGCTTTTCCACCAACGTCCCGGGAGTTCAACTAGAATTGATCCATGCTGTCAAGTGCCCATGGCTCTTTAGCGTCCAGGATCTATGCGGCATCCCCCAGTCGACTCGGCGATTTCTTCCCGAGAGCTCAGAAAGAACGGCGATCATGCTTCCAAATTAGGCAGAAGAAAGAGTTGAATGGAGACGAAGTTGCGTACGTACGTGTGCAAGAGGATACCAACATCAAGATGATCTTCCACCTCGCCTGGAAGTAACCCGATGTGGATGGGTACGGTGAGGCGTACAAGGGTTACCCTGCTTCTGATATGACCTTCCAACTTGAAATTGACAGGCATATTTGTGCTAATACAGTTATGAAGGCGACCAAACTCGTTCCGATGCATTGATAGGTCACCTCCCACCTAACCTGGTTTCGAACTCTGGGCTGAGCTACCGTTGGATCAAACAATGGATACACGAATGCAAGAGAAGCCGTTCGAAGTGCTCGTCCCGATCGAACATATTGTTCCCACGAGACTACTTCATGTTCGGGGACGCCCCAATATTCAAAGATCAAACTCTCAACTGAGCCACGGATAGCACCTTACGCGACTCTCTCTTACTGTTGGGATGAAGACCAAGATGCGAAAACATTACGTTCCAACTCTGAGTCTTACCAAGATAATATCGAATTTTCCACTTTGCCATCTACGATCCAGGACGCTGCAATAGTTACCATTCAGATCGGGCTGTCGTATTTGTGGGTTGATGCGATGTGCATCATCCAAGACGACGATAACGACAAGATGAAAGAAATCGCAAAAATGCACGCGATCTACCGAAGCTCACGAATAACAATAGCACCGTCAGAGGCGGCTACAAGCAAGACCGGATTTCTCAGACCTCGAGACATGTGGCGGCTCATCAAGATGAAGGCCCGTTTCGATGAAAACGTCTTCTTGGACGTTCTTCTAATCCCAGAAGGCAGCTCGTGTAGACCAAGTGCTCCTCTGTTTCAAAGAGGGTGGACACTGCAGGAGACATTATTGTCTACCCTTGTTCTAGTTTAAGGCCTGAGGGAGCTGACTTTCCTCTGCCTAGAGGGTATCAGATCAGAGCGCGGCTCGCACTTGACAGTCGAGGAGATCAACTGGGTCTTCCATCCTGGGAGCAAGATCCACGTGAACATGAATCACCCTCGAAGTTGGAATTACTTAATTTCATCTTACTCCGAGCGCTTTCTCACCGTCGAGGACGACAAGCTGCTAGGCATTGCGGCACCGGCTGAAGAATATGGACGGAGCAAGGACGTTGATGGGTATTTCGCCGATTTGTGGAGAGACAACTTCCTGGAGCAGGCGCTCTGGACCACGGCATCATACACTGGGTCCCCTAAGCATTCTAAGGGGAATATAGCCCCTTCTTGGTCCTGGGCAAGTGTCAATGGCGAGATTACGGGCTTCGGAGCAAGCTTCAACATGCCTCTGGTCTGGCTACCCGAGACTATGCCGAGCAACATCACATGCGACTTGATTGATGTTAAGACAACTTTGAAAACACCAGAAAATCCTTATGAGATGGTCAGCGACGGATACATGCTGATACGCGGTAACTTGCGGAGGGTCATCTGTAAAAGCGAGCACGGCCGGGGCTCGGCATGGAACGGCGTTGGATGTCTCACATCAAATATCAAAGAACGTCTTGAGGCAAGAGAAAAGGTATTCCGTGATCCGAGAATGGCGATGAGGATGGACCATCAGCAGGACCGGCTCAATGTAGACTTGGTTCTCTTATGGAGCCTCGAGATTTGCAAGACAGATGAGGAACAGGGGTATGCGCTTCTCCTTGAGGAAACGGAAGCCAAAGCAAGGACCTTTCGGAGAGTAGGTCTTTTGCAGATAACCTCTGTGGATGAGTCACGCGGTAATTGGTTCGATAGCGAGTACATATTCCGGGAGTTTATGTTAACCTAAACCCATTGACTTTGACTTTGGCATCTACTCTCTTTGATACACCAAGATTGGACAATGGAAAGAAGGCGCCATTTATTCTTTTGGCCACCTATGAGAACGACTCATGCTTTACGACCATCATATGCCAGTTCCCGTGGAAATCCAATTCGCTACTGCAAGCGACGTGTGATTTTCAGATGTTGGTGAAGAAAAACGAAAAGTCATCAATCACGAGTGGTATAAGTGCCGTTGTGCATATTCGCCCACGTTGAGGGAAGAATGTTCCTTCAAAATGTGGACTTAACACAACTTTACGAACGTCCAGAATGTGCCGATCAGATTGATAATTAAGGATAGAGCCCTGGTGAAGGCTTTGTGACGGAGGTCCAAGTGAAAAGTGAAATACAGAGAGCAAAAAAAGTCCTCCAAATTAACCTCCTATTGCTACCAGCTGGTGGCCGTTCTTAGACCTTCAGGAATTTCAACTGGCCGCCCAAATATAGCTGGTGTTTCCCGGGGGGGGTTTGCTTGATTCGTTATGAAAGAGGGGTCGTTGGTTGCGCGGCGAACGATCTTTTCAAGTTTCCTGTATAGAACGTCTGCGGTGACGCGATCGTCCACTTGAATCAAGAGCAAATGGTGGGTGATTAGATTGATCAGGGCACCTAGCGCTGTGTCACCTTTGCAACGGGGATCAGTCCGCAGAACTTCAAATGCTTTGAGAACTGAAGGATGGATCACCGCATTGTCTCCCCGAAGCGCGTAAAAGTTTGAAGTCCCTTTTATGGACGTCCCTTCCTCCCTGGATTCGGCAAAACTGTTGATGGCTTTGAACCCGTAAATCATCCAGATAACGAATTCGAGATATATGCATGCCATTGACCAAATGTCGTACCTGCGAGGTCTAGGCTGGTTTGTCTTCTCGAGGGCTTCCGGTGGTTCATATGAAGGTGTAGTCGCTCTGGTGAGGGTACCGACGAATCTCATATTTGTGGCAGCTGTGTGAACCTTGGAAATCCCGACATCTGCAATGACAAGGTTACCCAGACCGCCACCGTCTGTGAAGTGAAGGATGTTCCCGGGCTTGAGATCTCCATGACGGCAATTAATGTCGTGGAGCTTCCGGAGAGCACCACTAATTCCCAGCATCTGTTGCAGGGACCACAGCATGTACCGCTGGTTTGACGTGTTTAGCATCCAGAACTCCTGGAGATTCCCTCCTTCTGCCCATGGGAAGGCTATGAAGTAAGAATGGTCTCGCTCGCAGAAGAACAAGTATCGAATGAGATGTCTGTCTTTGATACCTTGTGTCTCCAGGAGGTTCCTCTTTTCCGTCTGGAACAAATTAAAGCCATCAGCCTTGTGAAATATCTTCACTGCAATCACCATGTCTGTGTTTTGCTTCTTCGCATACTTATCGTTAGCAACTAAATCCTTTACTGCCGGAGCAGGTTAGGGACTCACCCCAGCACCGGTTTGGTGAGCCGCATGTAGCTCACTCTTGTAGACAATATTGCTGTGTTCACCCCAAAGTTCGGTTGCCCTTAAGAATGGCAGCGGACATTTTGAATCCACGTAAAAGACTTTGGGTGTCCCTGAAACATCCAGTTTTGGTGCAAGGAAGAGCCATTGCTTTTCCAAAAACATATCCACCTTGGCTTCATTTTTCCAGTGTTGGAACGACTTGACTTTTAGTCCCCCCTCGGACTCCAAAGTACTGCCGTGATCGCCATGAGTTGGCCTGGCAAACGGTAAATCCGTGTCGGTTAGACCATCGCCTACCAGCTTTCGAATTGTCTGAGGCTCTCCGATCATCACCAGGATTGCGAATAATCGTTTTGCTTTCTTCGCGATTTCACTTGGCAGATTATCGGCAAGTATCCTTTTCATGAGGCTTCTGGGGAGCTCATTTTGGACGGTCTCCTTGGTGATGAGATCATTCAGACTGCTGGCTGGCAAGAAGTCCTGGCTAACGACAGAAGAATGTTGAAGAGAGCTTTTCAGCTTTGAGAGCAGAGACTGAGAAGGCATTGGTCGTTGAGCTGCCCTTTTTGGACGTCGGTCTTGGGGATGGCATTCACGATGACTGGGGTTCAAGGCTCAATAGGACGGCCCACCAACAATCGCGGGGGTCTTATGAAAGTCTCAGCCTAAACCTTGACCAGCGGCTGCATAAGAAAACAGGCTGTGAATTAAGGCGACCATAAGGGCAGCCACATAGGCATCTGCCAGGCCAAAGTCACTGTCAGAACGATACTGCCGAAGGGACTCCCATGTCTTTCCGGGCTGTTGCTTCGACATCATCGCGCTCCAGTGGCCTATCGTTGACACAGCCACTGTACAACTTGTACACCATCAGGTCATCCAAGACACATCCAAAGTCTCGCTAAGAGCCGCGCCGCTGATCCACAGCATGACAGTCGGGGAAGCCCGAGGTCAGCTGGCACCCCCTTCATGCACGCGCCGCAGAATGGAGACCACCACGATGGCATCGAAGTCCAATGATGAACTATCGTCCTGACACCTCAGACGAGATGAAAGATAAGCTGCTCGGTTCAGCCTGATTTGACGCTGGCGAGAGTCTGCAGGTTTCGTCAAAAGATAAGATGCACCTACCCCGCTTCCTTGGCTGTGCTTTCTGCAGACGCAACACTTTGCGCAGACTCGCGTCATCGCATTACATGCATGTCAAGGGGGCTAGATTACATGCTCACAGCCTGATCCCCAAAGACAACTCCATTACAGGCTGTTTCGCTTCTGCGGATAACAGCAGGCAGATCGAGACTTTGGGACGTCCGGAAGTTTCAGTGCATATGCCAGGGCCCATGTCGATCTCCTTTCCAACTCTTGCAATATTCCGACTATTCGGAAGTGAAAGCTGAGTTAATCAACCCGTGATATTCTTGAATGGGGTTGCAAAGTATTAGCATGAACTCTTGGCCAATGCTTGCGGCTTCCTGATTTGGCTCTATGCAGCCATCACACCACTGGCAATAGAAGTATCGCTTAAAGGTTGCCGTTTGCATTTGGAGTCTGGAGAATATCCGTTCTTTTCCGACTCCGAACCTCATTTGGATTGGTCCGTAAGCGTGCGAACCAGGCGCACCAACTTCGACGGCACATGGAGGCCAGGCATCATCCAGTCGATGGATGATATTGATGTGTGTGCATGGGGGATGAAGCTTCAGATTTGAGTTAATTTGCCCTTTGTCCTTGCTTTGCAAGTCATCATGTTAGATCGAGCAAATATGGCATCATTGTGCCCTATACCAATACCTCCGAGCCTTGAATAACGAAATCTCCGTAGAGTCTAGAGCCGATAATGCATTGCCTACCTAGTGGGCACTATCAATGATTTTGGATATCACAACACTGCAACTCTGCCTGCATGGAGCTAAGCTTAGGTCTAGGCAGAATGGTGTACACCAAAAGGCAACCAGAACTAATGGAGTAGTCGTGGAGGGTGTAGTGCCGAACAAAGGAGGGGAAGGTCCTGGCTTGCTATGTAAACAGTAAACACCAACCAGTGAGCCTACTAATTTGTGTCCGCATAAGTACGTTACTGCATGCTCTGGGTAAGTCCAATCGCGCAAGGTCCAAGTTCGCCTCGATCAAGACTGTGGAGGCAATGCCACTCGCAAAAGTTTTTTTGAAATGCGAGGCTTACCACTGCTGTGGCGGTGATTCGTCGTCATTACATGTGAGTAAGACCCATGAGCATGCCAAGACGCATAGACTGGCGACATAAAGCTGAACGCGTAGCCGAAGAAGAGCGAGGCGTCTGAGCACAACTATCGAGTCACAAAAACTCACGAGAAGACCCTTCGAAATACTCGACCAGTAGACAGACAGCACGAAGACCGGGGTCTCGAGCATTCGCCTAAGCCGATATCGCGCCGTGTATCTTCAATTACCATATATGCCAGGAGGACATCGAGTATACCGTCTCAGTTGTGGAAGAAGTCATCCTTTGCCAGTCTTCGGAGAGGTAGCAACGGAAGTGACCATAGCAGCGAGATGAACGATCTTCAGCGCCAATTAGGCTTGGCACAGCTTCCTGCAGGGACATGCGGAGGTACCTTCGTGCCATACTCCGTCCTGAAAGAGAGGATAACCACGCAGGTGGTCACAAACACCCTATCCAGTCAAAAGTTCAAGCCGCCAGAGACCATTCCGAAAATCGCCTCCTTCGTCTGTGGAAAGCCCGGGGCAAGGAGAATTTTTGCGATTCTTGTCTGCATCAGCAACCCTAAACTGATTGACCTATTCTACAAACATAAATTTGTTGACAGTATTCTACCTCTCTTCATCGACGAGAACGACGAAGTGGGGACCCACTCCACCGAAATTGGGCACTCCGAGATCACAAGAAAAGTCTTTTCCGACGAGTTATGGGTAACAGATGTTTCACCGTGGATCTTCCTTGACGCCCAGTGGAAATTTCTTGGCCCGATCTTCAACGAACATCAATTCAGATACTCGTTTCGTGAGGAACACCGAATGCCGTTTTTGAAGCAATCCGGTGGGCATAGAGAAAGTCATTTCAGCACGGTGGGAAAGTGGTCTATTCATCAGTCTCACTTCAAGAAGCGCAAGAGCTCAAAACTTGTAAGTGCACAAACCTCTCGACCAAGGGGATATGACACTGAAGAAAATTACAGCGGCTATCGGTTGACAAAAAGGGACATCCGCTTGTGGCAGTGAAAGAGCTGAAAAATGTCAACATGAACCGCGACGATTACGAGCGCGCAGCCGAGGCCGAGGCAGAAGTTCTACAAATGATCCGTGAAATGGAGCATCCGCACCTCATTAAGGCGATCGCTTACTACAAAAGGGGTGATCGATACTTCATTGTTTTCCCGTGGGCCGGCGGCGGCAACCTCCGAGACTATTGGGGTACAGAGCCTCCTCGTAAGCTCGATGGAGATTTTGTTAGCTGGGCTCTTGATCAGCTATTTGGCCTGGCTGGTGCAATGAAGAAGCTCCATTCAGCAAAGGACGCCGCATGCCGGCACGGGGACCTGAAGCCAGAGAACATCCTTTGCTTCGAAGACCCTAGGAGCTCTGACTCGTTTTCTCAGCCATTCCTCGTCATTGCGGATGTTGGTTTGGCCAAAGTTCACGCCTTAGCGACCGAGATGCGCAACGAAGCTACGCGCACATTGAACGGAACGGTCATGTACGAGCCACCTGAAGCTGTACTGCAGCTAACTAAGAAACGACCACGATCACGACGTTATGACGTTTGGTCCATCGGCTGTATCTATTTCGAGTTTCTGATTTGGCTTCTATACGGAAAGGCTGAATTGGTTCGCTTTGGGGATGATATAGCTCATCCCGTAAACAGAACTCGGCAATTCTTCGATGTACTTGGATCTGGAGTGACTGGAGCGGCCAGGATCAAACCCGAAGTTCAGAAGTGGATGGACTGGATCAGAAGGGACCAGAGGTGCTCACCAAACACTGCTATTCGAAAGCTACTCGAGCTCATTTGCACACGATTGCTAGTCGTAGAGGTAAGTGAGCCGAGAACAGAGTCATCTGGAAGTACCAGAACCCATGGTAGCACAACCTTGCATGCAAACAACGGCCCAGATAGCCCGGGCATCATTCGATCGGACACCAACAGCAGCTTCAACGGCAATCTCGCCGACGACCTTCGTTATCGAGCGACCTCCGTCGAGATGCATGATACACTGGCGGAGATCCTAAAGGACGCTTCTGGGACAAAGCCAAAGATTCCATGGATGAATTGGCAGGCCAAGTCTCCTGGAGGGCCGGGACGATACGGAGACACCTTGGGTGTTTCTCAATCAGGTATAAGGGGTCACCGCGGCGTTAATCCGTGAGGTGAATAGTAACTTTCCTAGGATCTCGTCCCCCTCCAATAATCAATTCGCTGGTTGATGTCAACGCCGACTTGGCGGGTGCGGATGACAGTGGTCATTCCAAGGATGTAAAAGCTACTTATCCTACAGATCTCAATATTGTATACTGACATCGACAGTATGTATGTTTGGCCATAGTGGTATAAGGCTGTGCGATCCCGGCTAATAATTCCCGTGGCGTAGATGGTATGAATTCTCAACCTTCGAATATCAATATGAAAAGCTAATATTTCATCTAGTTTGTACGTCAGCAGCCATCAATAACATGTGTTCTTGGCTAATAGTCACTGATTTCACAGACGGTATGTCAATTCGAGTTTGAAACATTTACCTGACACATGTGATACCTGATGATCTGATGCTTATGCTAATAATGTAACGCTGTCTAGCCAGTAAGCTCCTGCAATCTTAAAACGAGCTACACGTTCTGATCAGTTATGTTCTCCCAGCTTGATAATGAATGGGAGTCTAGCCCGGATATCAAGACAATAGGAGAGTTGTCCAAGGAAGTCGACATCTCTCACCAACTACCACTGACAAAGAGGATTGCCACCCTTTGTCTTCGATGCAAAGATCTCCAACAGCGACTCTGGTCCAACAGATTCACATTTTCTGATAACCTCGAAGCACTGGCGAACAGGGTGGAAGTTTGTGATCTCTGTCGCCTGATTTACGTTTCACTTGAACCCATGATAGTCAAGAGCTACGGGGAGATTGCATTTGAAAAGTTCAACAGCTATTTGACGTCAAGTGTAAGACCTGGACGGCCAGTTGCGGTCTTTTACAGTTTTCCAGGTGAGTAGAACACTCGTTCCATTTATTCATCTCATGCTAATTCCGAGTTTCAGAAAAGCCCTTACCTGGTGCACAAATAGGGATACCATTGCTTCCGGCTGCCGGCAGCCCAGCGCATATCGCAGTACTATTGACATGGATGCGGGTCTGCGACGATACGCACGACTGCAGCCCAATATCTGACACCGCCTTTCTTCCGACGCGAGTTATCGACGTCAGATCCGAGAGCTTTGAATCATGCCGATTGGTTTGCGCAGATCGCGGACAAACGAACCCAGGGAAATATCTAGCACTATCACATCGATGGGGGGCCCCGGACCAACATAAGAAATTTTGCACTCTGAAGGAAAATCTGGAAAGCTTCAAAGAGGGAATCAAGATGACAGAGCTCCCGAAAACCTTTCAAGATGCCATCAAAGTCACACGAAGCCTCGGTATTAGGTACCTTTGGATTGATTCGCTCTGCATCGTCCAAGATGACCCTCAAGACTGGAAGATGGAATCTCGTTTGATGGAACAAGTTTACAGCTCAGCCTACGCGACTCTAGCAGCTAGCTGCGCAAGCGGTACCCGGGATGGCTTTCTGAAGTCTCGACCATGGAGACATTGCGTTACGTTAGAGTCCGGCAGGGGCTCCTACTATGTCTGCGACTCTATCGACGACTTTGGGCGTGATATTGAACAGGGAGAGTTAAACAAGCGGGCTTGGATTCTCCAAGAACGAGCTCTTTCCCGTCGCACAATCTATTTCTCGGAGAAGCAGACGTACTGGGAATGTGGAAGGGGTGTAAGGTGCGAAACGATGACGAAAATGAGAAAGTAAGCCTAGCTGGGTCTGTTTTCATCTAGCCTGGGCTCGACTGACCTTTCGACTTCGCAGCCGGAAAGCCTCTTTCCTGGGAGATTCGGACTTTCCACACTCCATCGACACCTACGTACGAGGAATGAAGATCGAGCTTTATCAGGATCTCTACCAGAAGTACTCGGGGCTGGCACTTAGCTCCATTGGCGACAGGCCAGTTGCCATTCGCGGGCTTGAAACACGCCTCATCCGCACTTTCAAAACTGTCGGCGCTCATGGAGTTTTTGATACCTTTTTTCATCGATGTCTGCTGTGGCAAAGAGCAGGCCGGTGTCTGAGTCGGATCGCCTCAGAATCGCTTAGAGGAGTTTATGTTCCATCGTGGTCATGGATGGCTTATGACGGTGAGATCAGATACATGAATGTTCCCTTCAATAAGTATTCCTGGGAACTGGACATCGTCTCGCCGTTTAGAGCTTGGTCGTCTCAGAGTATGAAGGAGAAAGGTGAAGGAGAGGCGGTCTGTGAGATCAAGGCGCCTGTATGGGACTTTCGGGACTGTAATGGCCTTGAACTGGAACTCGACACCACAGACATGATGCTCACGACCCTCAAGTGTGTCGTTGTGGCGACGGAGAAAGATCTACAAGGCAACCCTCAACAGTCACACTACATAATAGTTGTGCAGTCTGTCGCGATTGACGGGCTCTGTGAGGTGTATGAGAGAGCTGGCGTTGCGGAGGTCAGAGGGGAGCAGATTGCATTCAACAAGGGAAGTCGGAGCGGCATTCTTAGGTGACCTTAGGGTATGGCAAGAAGGGGCAATTTGTCTTCCCTCTTTTTGCGCATGATAGATACGGTTCTACCTGCTGTGGAGATACTTCAGCCATTATTGTGGGTGTAAGCGGCAGGCATCCCCATCGTATGATCGCGGCGCTGGTTTCCACGGGTTTTACTTTACTGTGACCCGTTTGGCCAATACATTTTCCACGCAGCTCTGGTCACATTTCTGAAAGTCCATCTGCCCCCAAAAGATTTATGATACAGTTCGTTTTGCCCCAAGCAGGGACCCTTGGCGACGCATTCAGAATTCAGACAGCTATTTAGCGTTCCTCTCAATATTAGCAGAGCTTCCCTCCTGACTACCGTTGAATAGAGGCAAAGGTTGAGGGTTCTACTTACCGAGGGTACAACAGCTCAATAGACCATTCGGCTTGTTCTTGCGAAGCCCTGCATACGTGGACGCATACAATCTTTTGACCACGCTTTGTCAGAAAAGAGTTGTTTGGTAGATCCAAAGACGAAGGAATCCCACATAATAAGATTATGTATAATATGGGGAAGTCACTCACGCATTTGACGAGGTCGTCTGTCAACTTCCCAAATCTATCGACAAGTTCCTGGGTGCTCATGTCACGCTCTTCAATGTTTGCCAAATCACTTGTTCCCCTGGATTGGCGGTCAGTCAAATGTTCGCAGTCACATCTCTCACTCATAACAAGACTCACCGAGATTCTGGGCGATCGCCTGTCACTACCATGATATCTTTCGCTGGCTCTGCCATAGGCTTTGTCACAATTCTGGGGAGGCTAGACTCGTCATGTTTGTCATCCAAAGCTACTGTCATTTTAGAGCTGTCGAAAAGGAGTTTGCTTGGCAATGTGGGTGTGGCGGATAATTTTGTTGCCCTCGAAACGTTGTCGTGATCGATAGTGAGACTGGATGTGGCTATGGTGCTCTCAGGAACGCTTCGATGATCATTGTGGTTGCGCTGCCTGATTCTTTCTGTTCCCGAGAGGCTGACATCTTCACCATCTTCGGATCCGGTTTCTCTGAGGCGTACTTCACCTGACGATTCAACATTATTTCTGTGACTGTCTATAACGCCAGCCAATACGGAGGCGATGAGAAATTGTGGGTAGATTAAGATCTTGAAAATAAGCATGGTGTCTTTGGAATGAGGATGAACAGCGAGCTGCAGGATTGACCGACAACATGAAGCAGCATCATGAGACTATAAGTCAGACTCAAGTTGTACGTAAAAGATAGAGAAATACTATAGTTGCCCCTGTAAAGCAAACCGAAAAAGGAAGTAGGTAACGCAAATTACCGCGCAAAGCCTTCAGTCCCTTTCATTTTGGTTCCCCTGTGTTCTCTGGCTGGGTCTGTTCGGCCATTATCAAGAGATTTACCACCAGTCTATTCTTTCTGATTAGGAACCACAAAGAATCATCATGGGATTGCACTTATCATCATCCCACAAAATCACTTCAATTTTGGTATAGCAGCACTGGTTGCATCCACTCAAGGTGAACGTCACGATAGTCTTTATGGAATCGGTTGGTATCAGATGCCAGAGAACATTCATGGCTTTATCTGAAGCTTGTAAAGTAAATGAGCTTTTACACAACATTGTGTTTATGGCATCTTTTAAGCAATTTGCAAACATATGACAAGAAACCCTCGGTAATTAAGGGCTATTCCTGAGGACAGGCCGGTATCCTATTTTCGCTTTGTGTACATTTGTATCACTGTGATTCTAGATCTTGTCCCTGTGCTTTAAACCAAAGGAAATCCGACTCACGGTCCGCTTTTCTTTTGAAGTTGCGTTTCTTTGCCTCCCTGATGATTTGGTTTGCCCATCTCCAAAAGACTTCAAGTCTTTTTCAAGTTATAAACGCTCCTTACTTGGCTCGATTCGAATGAAGCAGTACAACATTCAATATCATATGCTCAATATTCTTACTCCGTGGCGCGCTAGACTTTCGGTCACGACTAGGCTCAATTGTCAAGACGCTTTCTTTTTGTGAACATGGCTTTGACTACACGTCTGCGTGGTATCTCCCTCGAATTAAAATGCAAACGATCCGAACAAAGAAAAGCGATCAATTCCAGTCGAAGGGATGAAGACAAAACTTACTCACCTAGAGTAATCTCCGTCAGGTTCGTTATGAGATATGTGACATAAATAGAGAAGTGCCTTGACTGACCTACTGATATCACTACATATGCACTTTGCGTACGTTGTCGCCACTGCTTCAAAAGACCAGCCCGAACCGTCGAGCAAGTCAAGACCTGATATCAATCAGTTCACCCACAGACTGACTGTGCTTCAAGACGCGTTACAATGCATCTCACTGCCACCATCTTCGCGCTGGCATCGGCCATTTCTGCCGTCCAAGCGGTGTGCTACCAAACCGGCATGTCAGGCAACTACGGCGAGTGGTTGAAGGAGAAAGACAATACCGTGGACAGCGAACGTCTCAGCTTCGCATGCGCCAACATGGTCGGCCGGGGCGACGTGAAGTTCAACCCCGAAGAGACGAGGAGCACGTGCATGCAACAGGACAAGCGTATCAAATGGGACTTTACAATCAAGGTGCGTCGCAGGTAACAAATTGCACTCAAGATTTTGCAACGGCCCCAACTCTTGGACTCTTATTAATCTGCTCTGGTACGAGGTTGACAGGCTAATATACAGAGCTTTTTGCACACGGAAAGTGACGGCGAACCGTCCTTGTCGATGGAAAGATGCATGGAGCTTCTGGGGAAAGAGGCGTATGGCTGCGAACGCGGCGGAGCATCTGGGGACATGCAATGGTTCGTCAGGTAAGTCCCAACACATTTCACTTCATCAAGACCATCTTGACTAACGAGCGAGGCTCCGGCCTCCATAGCGTTGATCCGAATTATGGTAGCTGCATGGGCTAAGTTCTACGAGCTCTGTGCAGACATGTCCCTCTTCACAACCGGATCTAGTCTCTCTAGCTGCCTGACAAGAACAATGGCGTTAAACACAACGTATTCCCGGACAACTTTGTCTTTCTGGTTTAGCCTAGGATTACGATGACATATTGTCAGCGGGCAGCGGCGTATCGCAACTCCAATAGCAAATCCTAAAAATGATTGCCAAGTTATACCTGATCAGGAAATTCTTCATCCAAATTATTGCAATACCACCAGGTTCTGTCCATGTTATAGAGCCCACAATTGTGTGAAAGATATCAAAGTATAGCTGCTAGATTTCTTTTATAATCCGTGAATCAGATGGCGAATCAACCTCGCATATACATGATGAGTATAAGCAAAGCTGACCCTGTGAGCTTACATTACTCCAATAGTCTCACTAGTTTCTCTTGGAATCCCCGTCGCTTCAGGGAGGGCGACAGCGTCTGCCTAGCACATTCACCGCTGCGGCAAAGATCATGTCGCTCGTCCTCTTCGACAACCCCGTCCTGAGCTTACGGTTGCACAAGGTATCCAGCTAGAATCGGGTTGGTAAACTGAGTGAGTATTCTTGCTTGCAAATGATTGGCTGTGTTTCGGAGTACGTAAAGGACCAAGACGCCATGGCTGGCTGAGCCCCTGTGTGCTTATTCTGCCTCGTTGACTTGAAACTACAAACAGACATATCTTATGCCCTTTCGCGCCACGATGACGAAGGTGCGGGCGGCAGACTGTGGTCAGCCGCTCTGTTCGAGAGTTCCGATCGTGCCTCGGCCGTGCCCGAGACTTTGAACTTCCTGTTCGGTTCGAGTATTGAATCTCGATGGGCTTTGAAGATTCAATATGGCGCTGTAAGCAGACTCCACAACTCTGCCTCTCCGACTGATATATAAGTTCCGTCTTGTTCGTTACGAACTCTTAATACCTCTACAATAAAACCAACAAACATATCTATCTCGTTTGAAACATCTCATCAACATGTCTTCAGATGGAACTCGAGGCCCTGTTCTTGTTCGCGGCATCAGGCCGGACAACCCAGGTTGGCAAACACTTTCACCCACTTGGTCCCCCGTTGCTGACCTGTCAAAGCCAGACCACCCGTGCGTATGGAGGTGCGTGACATGATCAAGGACCAACCCGACCAGTGGAACTTGTTTCTCCTAGGAATGGAAAGATTCCAGAACTCGGTCGACGAGACGATGCCACTTTCATACTTCGAAATTGCGGGTAAGTACAATTCAAAACAAGACCTGAAGACCATCCTGACAGCGGCCAGGCATCCACGGACTCCCATACAAAAAGTGGCCGGACAGGAGCTGGAACGACAAGATGGTCCGGGTCAACAACACCTTCGGCGGGTTCTGCACCCACAGCTCGATCTTGTTTCTTACTTGGCACCGCCCGTACCTTGCCCTTTTCGAGGTCAGTCCCAACCAGTATCTTCCACTGCCGGCATTAACACAGTCTAGGCCGAGCTCTACAAACATGTGAACGCCGTCGCCAATGAGTTTGGCGAAAGAGAGCGCAAGGCCGACTACGTCAAGGCCGCCAAGGACTTCAGGATGCCCTATTGGGACTGGGCCCGCCCTGACCTCGGTGTCTTTCCCACCCAGGCCACCTCGCAAGCTCAAATCCAGGTCAAGCGTCCTCACGGCAAGCAGCAAAGCACTCGCCTCAGCCCAAACCCTCTGGCTTCGTACAAGTTTGGTGAGACGTCGAAAGGCGACGAGAGAATCAACACGGTTATTACTACCCGTCCAAACAGTTGCAGCGCATTCCATTTATCTGACTAGAATGCTTAGTTTCCGGAAGTCGGTGGCACCGTCCGTCACCCAGACGAGTCCAACAACAACGAGCTCGTTCAGCAACTGACCGAATTCTTCACCGGAACCGACCCCGGCCAGTCATCCAGGGGCAAGAACCTGACGGAGCGTGTCATGTTCATCCTCCAGTCCTACCGCGACTTCGGGTCCGCCTCGCACAACCGGTTCAACCCGCCTAGAAGCCCGGGGCAGCCCGACTTCACCGCATGGGGCAGCTTCGAGGACATCCACAACGCCATCCACAACTACACCGGCGGCGGGGGCCATATGAGCAACCCGGCAATCGCCGCGTACGACCCCATCTTCTGGCTTCACCACGTCAACATCGACCGTCTGTTCGCCATCTGGCAAGCCTGCCACGACGACCCCGACGACCCGTCCACGTACGTGACCGACCAGACCGCGGGCACCGGCCCGTTCGGTGGCAGCTTCATCATCGAAGCCGGCGGGCCCGAGACGGTGAAGACCCCGCTGGCCCCCTTTGCGCAGTCCGCCACCGGGGACGACCAGGTGTTCTGGACGTCCGAGGGCGTGCGGTACACGACCGAGTTCGGGTACCTCTACCCCGAGACTCAGAAGTCAAAGTTCCCCACCCGGGAGGCCATCCTGAACGAGCTCGACCGGCTGTACGGGAGGAACGCCTCGCTGGCCAACATCCTGAGGAGCGGCGATGAGGACTTCCACGCCGCTTCCGAGGAGCTGCGTTCCCGCGCCAAGGCTCACCTACAGGCACCCTCCATCGCCGGTGCCGCTGCTGCTGCTGCTGCGGACCAAGCCGTGCAAAAGCCGTTGCCCCAGGCTGAAGGGCCGGCCGACGTCGAGCTGCCGGAGGACCGCGACTTGAAGAAGCTGATGGGACCCGGCAGCAAGTATCTCGAGTGGCTCGTCGACATCAAAGCCGAGAAGGCCGAGCTTGGGGGCAACTACGTCGTCCACGTCTTCCTGGGCGACCCTAACGACGGGGCCCCTCTCCTCTACGTCAGGAACCACTCGCACGTGGGCGCCTTTGCGACCTTTGGCCAAAACGAGGACACGGTCTGCCGGAACTGCCAGGAGGGGCGCGCCGCGGGCCAGCAGATCACCGGCCAGATCCCGCTCACCATCGCCCTGGCGGAGCGATACGTCGCCGGCTTGGTCGAGAGCCTCGCGCCGGAGCACGTCGTCCCCTACTTGCAGAAGAATCTGCACTGGCGGTTGACGCTGTCCGACGGCGAGCCTCAGCCGCGGAGCCGGCTGAGCAACTTGCTCGTCGGCGTGGTGACCAACGAGGTGACCGTCCCGGACAGCCCTGCGGGCCTCCCGCAGTATGCCGACGAGGTGGTCCCTCGGCCCGAGGCTACGACTAACCGCAACGGAAGCGGCCGCGGAGATGGTACCGGATACGATGGCACGAATTTCTAGGCGGTCGGTATTAGCTTGCCAGAGTCCACATCGGGTTCCGCCATGTAGTGAGATTGATGGCAGGAGATTTTGGTATTCTCAGCAGCCGTCAGAGGTTGTCAATGGTTTTCACTTCAAATAGCAGCCCCGTTCTGGTCTGCCGGCCCTGTCCTCATGCTTACAGCCGCCACGTGGCTAATATCATTTCAACGAGTCTAGATAGAAGAACACATGGAGAAGAATTAGAGATTTTGACAGGGAATAAGAACGAATGGGTATTCTCAAAATCAATAGAACTTTACTCAACTGCCTGATACCGGACTCTATAATGTCATCTGCAGGCAAACATCGCCGTAAACACTACCTTTGCTTTCATCTCGCCAGCAACTGAAGGCTTGAGTTACGACGTATCATAATTTCGGACGATGCTCTCGAATAACAAACATCTACAGGAGACTCTGCCGCCCCCAAGTAATGAGTTGGTCGATTCTACCCTGCCTCTTACAGAAATCCTCGTCCTCAGTCCTTGGACCCTGACGTCTCATCGGGTACACCAACAGTCTCAGAAGAAAGATCACCGCAGGTACGAGAAAAGAAGGGTGTCGATAAGAAAAAGACTTGAAGCATGTCAACGACACAATGACCAAGAGCAGGAGCACTCTTAGGCGTATATACCCGAAGCATGTCTCTGGAAGCCCGGCCCCCTCAATTGGCAACCCGACATGAACTTATAAGCCTAGCCTACTTCTCCCACCTGTAGTCCGCGCAAACCTGTCGTCCTCGCGAGGCGCTCCAAATGGTATTGGAACAGGGTGGGGCGATCAGCCCACTCTACAGCGGTTTGATTTTATTCTTATTAGACAGAGTAGTCTTCCGAGTGGCCCAATCAGAGGATATAAGGGCGAGGGATAGCATAGATCGGAAGACAACTCACTTTTCACACATCTTTCAAGACCTACCTTTGCCCTGATTGAACTAGAGCCTCCATCATGGTTTACCTTCGGACGTGATAACACAAGACGATCGGGAGAGGTTACCCTTCTGATCAGCCTACAAGCTTGGCCCCGACCAGACTTCTAGTCTTTCGATCGGAAGAGATTTTCCGGCGATCAGAGGGAGCATCTTGTGTTGCTTTTGAGGGTAGTGGTGTTTTCCCTTGAGCCACCGCACCGCAGAAGTCCCATCTTGCCCTACACGCTTTCAGTATCCTCCAGCCCCCCAGAGACCACGCAAAAGACTATGAAGGTCCTCCTCCGGGGCGACGTTGCCAAGGAGCACACATTATATAGTTTTACCACCCAGTAAACACAAAAGTCCTCTAGAGCAACTGCACTTCATATGGCAGAACACCCCACATGGTAAAAACCTTGACTAGCGAGATGCTACCCAGTCGACGGCCATACCGCACCAATACACTGTAACCGAGTCATCAACAACCGCCTGGTCCTCTTCGTCGAGACGAGACGACACAGAGCAAGCCACCTCCTTCCACGTCGACTCGTCTGCCAACCCAGGTCATGCCATACGTCAGAGAACCGCATAATGCCCGATGACGTCTGGCAGCCCCGGGTGACCCATCGGCCCGCCCAGTCGGCTCCGCCGGCCACGCCCACGCAAGACAAGGGCTCGACGCGGAAAGCTCACCCTCGCAGGTTCCGCTTGAACCGGCTTTCAGCATCTCCTGAGCCCGGGGGTGAGCCATTGGGGAGACCATCTGCAGTTCGGATGCACCGGACGTGACGGGATACCGAGACAATGGCTGAAGCGAGTCATCGTACGCTGCATATACACGCCGCTGCTTCAACACAAGTTTCCCCACAAGCAAACCGAAAACAAATTGCAAACGCCTACTCTCGATAGTTTGCTCGCTAATTAGAAGGCGAGGTCAGTTCCCAGACGGCGCGTTGAACGTGTCAGCACGGCAACGTTCCGACTGGCCAAGGCCATTTTACCACTGTTCGATACGCACGTGGAGGGTCTACGCGTAGCCCGGCATCGTCGAGATCCGCTCTGGAGGCCACAATCTTTGTGTCCCGGTGAGCGTTCGATCGCGATACCCTCCTCGGGCTCCTCACAACTCCCGAGACGACCCCAACAAACGGCCATGAATCAGCATCCTTGAGGCCCGGCCGGCCCACCTTGAAAGCCAATGGACGAGGTGGGCTTAGAAAAAGCTGCATGTACAGCGGGTACAGCTGTGCGCGAAGAAAAGAAAAATCTTGGACCGCGCCAAGGAGGAAAAGGAAAACATGGCATCACAAGAAATGTTGAACATGATATGATGCAGCGTCCTGGTCACCGGCCCAGCTCACCTAGGTTCAGGGATCCCCAAGCCCGGTGAGCCGGTTCCTGGGATCTCAATTCGATGTAAGGCAGGTGTGGGTTCCGGATGAGACCACATGGAGGATCCCCGGCCTCTCTTTGGACAGAATCCTTCCGGGAGGGGGTCAATGCAGCCCTGCGCGGCCGCCAGGAAGATCATCTCATGTTTCCAGAACCGAATGGGGGGCGGCGAGCTTTGGGGGGGGGGGGGGGAATGGTGTACTTTTCCCAGCTGCCGGGGGCGGTACATGTGGCCGTGTAATTGGGATAGACAGGTTCCACAGCAGAGCAAAACAAAACGCAACTCGTACGAAGAGGTAAAAAGGGGTGGGAAGGCTCCTGTGCGGTTGCAGAAGCCGGGTCGTGCTCCCCGGGTTTCAAAGCGATCGCCAGGCACGTTTAGATTCAGGAACGGTAGCGAGTGTCAAAGTAGTGTACATAGCTGCGCCACGCTGACAGTCCGGGGAAGGCGACAGGGTTTCCGGCAGAGCCTCCAGGGGGGGGGGGGGGGGGGGGGGTGGGGGGGGGGGGGGCGAGGTAAGTAATCAGAAGAGAGACTAGGACAAGGTGTCAAAATACCCGCACTCACGAGCGATGGCTCCATCACGTGGGTGAGTGATAGGAGGCAGTCCGGGAGGTGATCTGTATGGCTCAAACTGGCCGACCCTTGCTGAACAGCAAATGAGACAGATAGCCCCAAGATGCGGAGGTTTGCCAGTAGAATGAAAGCAAAGTGGAATCAAACAGAAGTGTAAAAGGGGATCCAAGACAGCATTGAAGCAGGTGAGCCCTCTCGATGTTATCACGCCCTGAGGGTGTTGAGCACGTCATGTAACACGCCAGAGGGCACGCAATATTATGTACAACACGGCAGGCACCTACCGGTTATCTAGAGTTCAGACAGACGACAGATCGGACTAAAGCAGGCAATGGTTGGCACAGCGGACGTGTAGGTGGACTTTGTCCCTGGTCCGCCAGCTTCGGAGGACCGCGCGCGGGTCCCAGTCGAGCACGCTGCATGCTACGTATGCTGCTGATGCTAGGTGAGCGAGCACATGCAAGCCATGACCAGCTCTGTTGCATATCCAGTGCAGAAAAAAGCAAAGTGCCTAGAGGGCTCGAGAGATGGATAGCTTTGGAGAGGAGGAGCCTTGGGTGGGTTGGGCTGCCGTGAGGCGGTCTGACGAGCACGTTGTTGATTGATTGGCGACGAGGGGCCGACAAGGGTTCGAGCATGGGAGTGGTTGAGAACCGACCTTGGCGCAAGCTTAATAAAGTGTCCAGAGTTCTAGAGATGGGAAACGTAGCCCATGGAGCTCTGCAAAGAGCAGCATCTGGGTAAACATTTTGAGACGTGTCAGAAAAGGGAGTTGCGTCTGGCTTGGACCGCGGATAGATGCACCGTCCCATCTGGACTGCCTTTGGCGGGGAAACTATTCCGTTGACCGACGAAACAGGGAACGAGGGTGTTGCATTCGAGGAGGCGAGTGTGTGGCCGGGGCCAGCGAGCCGAACCTCGCTGATTTGATCCGCCACCGACAAAGATACGGGAAGAGGTCAAAAGGATATCAACGGTCCGACGGGACCGTTTGCGGCGTCGTTTCCAGGTATGCCTCGCGCCGCCCAGTGGCCGGTTTGTGGCAGTTCACCGATATATGCTGTGGAACAAACACGCCAGTCGACCACGATATCGGGTTGGACCAGGGATCGTCGTGACGACACCTGGATGGTCGAGGAGATAGCAACGTGTCCACGAGTCAAGCACTTTCGCGCTGGCTACCTTCGCTTTAAGCGTGACGATTGGTGGTGCTGGGTTTAGAGATAATGCCACAACCGCGACACGACTCCAAAAGACGTGCCGGCGCAGTGCAACACACCCACTCGAGCAGAGCTTCGGGCTATTCGCGAACCATCTTCAGCGCCATGTCAGAAACAACCGGATAAACAAGCAATGAGGAGCGCGAGCGGCCAGCCCTGCAACGCTAGCCAGTGGCCGTAGGGGTGGTCCGCACCGACAAGGTGCGGCATCCTGTGGGAACGTCAAAAAAGGGGGGGTCCGGCGATAAGGACCGCAGAGGGCGCCGCCGGTAGGTTGGAACCATTTCTGGTGCTGGCTACCGAGGGACAACTGATAGTCGGTGTATGTGAGAGACCGAGGATTGGGCCACTGGGACGACGAATGGACTGATGTCCATCTGGCGGGCGACTGGTTTCGCGTCCTGGCATTCGTCTGATACATGCAGATTCCAGCCGACGAGACACTGGAAACCGTCGGCTTTCGGATGGGCCTGTAAGAAGTCGAGGAACGACAACGTGCTCTCGACAAGAGTTTCGGGATCAACGGAGCCTGTCGCTCGGTCGCGTCGTCGTCGGTCAATGGAAGGGGCACTGCTGGAGCGACGACTGGAACCGATGTTGCGTGCGGTGTCGGTGTATGTACGGTGTGCTTTGCGGTCTGAGATGCTGCTAAGCCGGGGAACGGGTCCGAGACTCAATGTTGTGGATGTGTATCGTACCCATCCTGGTGGGTGATACGCCATGACGCTACTTACACCACGGCGGAAGGTCAGTTTGCTGTATACGCAGTACAGGTACATAGCTTGGTACCCCGTTCAGTAATCCATACTGCGTAGTCATGTAAACTCGTGGTGTACGAAGACAGGCCGTCGGCCGGCTTGGGGCCAAGCTCAGGAGCGACGTTTGGGGTTGCCCATTAGGTAATGGCAGTCCTCGTGACTAGAAAACATGAGACCCGGGGGCGGGCTGCGAAGACGTTGAGTGACGCTGGTGGAGGATCTACAAGGTAGACCGACAGGCAAGATGCAAGAGGCCATGGTCAGCCGGTTGGTATTACCAATGGCTGGAGAAACATACATAATACTAGTAGTACTGCGTATGTAGGTTTGGGGCCCCAAGGACCCCAAGGACCCCCTTGCGAGTCGAGTCGAGCCGGGACAGCTTCTGGTGGGTTTTTGGGGCTTCTCCAACCGTTTGGCACTCGGCCCCAGACCCGAACCAAGCCTCTCTACTATGTACTACGTACTCCGTACACTGCGGATAAAGCCAAGGGCTCCGACCTAAGTAGGTAGGTAGGTAGGTAGTTAGGTGCCTAGGTAGGTAGGGGTAAAGGGGTTCTGGAGGCTAGCGAAGGCGCGCCTTGCCGTGGCCTTGGTTCTGGAGAGGACGGCACAGGGCCCGATGGGCGACGGGCGAGGAACGACGGATTAGGGCGATTGGGAGGCTCCGGGAGCCAAGTTAGCAGTCCCGTGGACAGCGTCACACCGTACAAGCGGGGTTTGGACGAAAGGGCTGCTGGGGCGATACCGGCAGCCACTGAGGCTGCGCAGGGGGGACGCCCGCAGCTGTGGAAACGAGAACGATGGGGGGGGGGGGGGAGGGAGGGGTGGATAGATGGACGGTCTTGTTTCGATTTGCGCAAAGCCGAACCGATGAGAGGTGACGGTGTGTGTTCTGCGATGCGATACGATGCGATGTGATGTAGTGCAGTGCAGTGCGATGCGGTGCGGTGTAGAATGAATGGAATGGTGCGCTGGCATGTGTGTGTATGTGTGTGTGTGTGTGTTTGCTCGATTGGCTCGCTGGTTGTTTTTATCGGTCAGTCAGTCAGTCAGTCAGCCAGCCAGTCGGGTATTCGTTTGCTTCTTGGTTTCCAGCTTTCCAGCTTCTTGCTTGCTTAGCCGCGTGTCAATGGCCTCGGGGATCCGTCTCGGCAAGGCCCAGCAGCTCTCGATGGGGTGGGATGGCCTGCGCTACGGCCACGGTGTGAGGTAGTAGTCCTAAAGGTGGTGGTGGTGGTGGTGGTGGTGGTGGTGGTGGTGGTGGTGGTGTAGTCGTCAGATTGATTGTCAAGCAGTCAGTCAACGCCCGCTGCCCCGGCGCCGACGGAAGAGGGCCCCAACTTCTTTTTACCCTCTTTCAAAGGACTTGTTGTTTCTTCTTTTCCCTCTCTCCTTCCCTGGGTCTGTTTCGGACATGTCGTGGACCAACTAATCCTTGCCGGATGAAGATGGAAAAGGAAGGGATGGATGGATGGAATGCAATGGTGTTGATGGTTCCTTCCTAGGATTGTTTCCCTCCTAGGATCAGGTGCCACTATCCGTACTTTCTACACGTGGGAGGGTACAAGTCTCTCGCCACGCACTTTTGCTGGCTAGATACATCGGGCGTATCTGGCGTTCTATCGTTGTCCTCGGTACACGCACTGTCGCCCCATCGGCCCCTTTATCGCATGTACCTTTTCTCTCGTGCTGTATCAGCAGCACCGGGCCTCCGCACATCCCTGTTTGCTACGTCCACTCCTCCATTGCCGTGTGTGTACGTAAACAGACACCTTACGCAGTAGATAGGTAGGTAGGTATGTCCGGATACGCTTCCGCCTCTTTTCGACAGTAGCGCCTGCCAGATACCAGATACTCGGCTCCACTGATAGCAGCTTCTGTGAGTGCAGTGAGTGAGAGAGAGAGAGCAAGATTGAGAAAGAGGCCCAACACTTCCTTCCCTTTGAACTCCCGTTTGCGATAACGATGACGGATAGCATCTCTAGGTATCCTTAGCCCGAGATGCACCGTGCAGATACATTTGGCTACTCACCAAAGGTACTTGCTTACTATCTACCTAGGTATAGGTATGCGTGTCACTGCCTACCCAACTACCCAACTACCTCACGGTATATTATGTAAGGCAAGTATGGTACCTAGACTCCCCATCCATCCGTCTCAGTCAGGGAGATTTGGATGCCGAGTCGTCGTGTCGTCCCTTCGTTGTTCGTGGTGTAGATCCTGACATCTGGTGAGATGCAGAGACCCAGCTTACCCAACGAGAATCTGACCATTCTATGTAGACCATACGCACGTACATGATGCCCAAGATGGCACAGGCCACCGGAAGAAGCCCACAACGTGCATCTGTGCCCACACAACACAGAGGAGTCCGCTGCCCGCCGCTCACAGACCTCGCGCCTGTTCTTTTCCAAGTTTTTCTTTTCTTCTTTTTCTCAAACAAGTCCTTCCCGCAACTCAGCAACATGGGAGATCGTACGTACGGTATGGACTCGAAGCATTGCAGGTGTAGGTCCGTCTCTATAACTGGTAAGAATAGTACGGAATCAACAAAAATCAATCGGATCCCACGCCATCGTCCTTCTCCCAAGCACATGCCTCCTACAAGCACTCGAACCCAGCCTAACCTAAAATCAGGCACCTTACGGATACTGTGTACAGATATCCCTCCCCTCTCCATCTTCTTCTCCACCCCCCGGCCCCGGTCCCGGTCCCGGTCGCGATCCTGGTCCTCCTCCCTACCTATCCCGCTCTCTCCAGGTACACAGTAGTGCACAGAGTAGCGTACCTGGGTACCTAGTAAACAGGTAGGTATCTGCCTAGGCAATTAATGTACAGAGTACCGACACAGGGCTCTGCTCCAATCCCACGGCCCACGCCATTCAATCGACCCCCGCCCACTTTTCTCTCTTTCCTCCCCACGCATGTGTGTGTCGTGACGTTCCTTTTCCTTCCCCCCCCAATTCTCGTTCCTTAGCAAATCTCCCACCCACACACACATTCGCCCTCACTTCAACCAGACGCAACAACCCACGCCGCTCGCCATCCCTCCTTTCCGCCCCAAACACAACCGGCGACCAATCCTCCAAACCCGTCCTGAGTCTCGCCAGATGTTTCCCTCATGTCCAGCCCGCCTCGTAACGCCGAAAATGTCGCACCCGCGACCTTGGTGAGCCCCGCGCATTCGTCGTCGACCTTGTCGTCCTCGCCCACTCCCATCACCACCACCATCACCACTCCTCCTCCTCCTCCTCCTCCTCCTACTACTACTACTACTACTACTACTACCACCACCACCACCGCTTCCGCCCTCGTCTCCTCCAGCCCCACGCCCTGTGGAAGTGACAGTCCGTCCGACCCTGCTGCTGCTCCCGCCGCTGGTGCTGACGGGCCTGCCCCAGATCTTGGAGCTGGATCGGACGCTGCCGCTGCCGCTGCCGCTGCTGCCCACCAAGAGCATCAGCAGCAACCGCCTCTGCCCTCATCCCTCCCGCCCTCGCTTCCAGACACCCCCCTGGCCCAAGCTGCAGATCTACCCCCTGCCACGGCCGCTGTCACCCAGCACCAGCAGGATACCTCGAGCCATGTCGACCCGAATATTAAAAAGCCCCGAGGCCCTGCCGCCCTCCCGAGGCAGTCCGGTCCGTCCTTGCTAACCCAAGCCCTCGCCTCAGCTCGCGGCATCCCTTCGCGATCAAACTCCCACCAAGATCAACCGCCCCAGCCCCACCGGCAGCCCTCCTCGTCCTCTCGCTCCCTGCCCTCTACCGCCCCCGACGACTTTCTCAACAACCCCTCTGCCGTTTCTGGCCTGGATCCCCTCGCCGTCGATACTCGCAATGCCCTCTCCCCTCCCGGCCATGGCGCCTCAGTAACCCCTCGAAGCGCCCCTCAGCCCGCCCCCATAATACCTCTTGACCCTGCCGACTCGACCGACGCTGCCAAGCCGCCCGACGCCGCCATGGAGATTATGCCATCTCCCACCTACGACATCTCTACCTTTCAGGGTATCAGGGCAATGTTGCTGGACCACAGGGACTATCTCAAGGGTACGCGGTCGCGCGGTAGGGGCTCGTCGTTGGAGCGCGTCGACTCGGAGTCGAGACTAACAGGACGCCTGCGCAACACACGCGCCCATTCGCATTCCACAAGCCCTGAAGCTTCCCTTACCACCTCCGTCGCCCCCTTGGACCACAAACTCCACAAGGACGTTGCCGTGCCAGAAGGACGACCCAAGAAGCTGGAGCAGCGGTTTTCCGTTGGGCCCGAAAAGATATGGTCAATCGGGTCAACCGAGGCCATTGACGGCCAGGAGGATGGTCAGGTTGAAAAGTCGGTCCACGAGGCCATGATCGGCGCCGAACCAAACGCTCGCAGCCGCAAGGCTAGCTACAGCCTCCGCTTTTTCCGTGAGGGTTTGCCCAAGGAAGAAAAGACACCCGGCCGCAGAAAGGACGCCCGCCCCAAGGAAAAACCACCCCAGAGCCACGAATTGCAGGAGCCACTATCCTTGGACATAGCTGTTGAGGACTTTGCCAAGGCTGCTAGTGCGCAGCCTTCTCCCAGGCTGCTCGACAAGAAGGACTGGCTGCCAAAACAGCTGGAAAGGGTCAAGACGTTTCCTCTCCAGTCGCCCCAGGCTGGCGAAACCCCCATCCTAACCGAATCGCCCACCCAAGATTATTTCGGTCTGAGAAAGGTCAATGGCGATATTTTCCACAAGGCGGATCCAGAGGGCGCCAGACAAACTGGCGCCCAGGTCGATTTCAACCCTGGGAACTCCGAGGGCGACTTGTCGCCTGCTGCGGTCGAAGTGGCCCAGTTGGATGAATCTCGACGCCCGTCCGCCGACAGCAGTGAACACTGTGAAAGTCACGAGGAGGGCGACGAGTCAAGCGAGGAGAAGATTTCCTCTGCAGTATTCGTACCCCATCCCGGCTTGGAAGAGGCCGCTGAGCGCGAGCGGGACGTGGTGAAGCCAAGACAGACGGCGGGGTCTCGAACCACCTCCAGAGCCGAGGACTTTCACCCTTGGCTGGTCAAAGCCGACGAGCCCGAGCCCGAGGAGGAGGTCTCCCCTGACCATTCTCCCGAAACCCCCTCGCAAAAGCCTAAGCCGAAGCGACTGCCTGAAGAGCCGAATGTGACCCTTCGCGAGGTTCAGCCCGGCACCATTAACGATCTTGCCATTGAAGAAGAGCCGGAGCTGCCGACGCCAAAACAGGCTCCGGCCCATCTCGACGAGCATACCCATCATCACCAGGTCGAGTCGAAACAGCCTCTCGAGGCGATTGAGCTCATTCCCTACAAACATCAAGTTGGCGGCCACACTACACTCTGGCGCTTTTCCAAGAGGGCTGTATGCAAACAGCTTAATAACAGAGAAAATGAGTTTTATGAGAATGTGGAGCAGGACCATCCGGACTTGCTGTCGTTCCTCCCCCGGTACATTGGCGTTTTGAACGTCACTTTTCACAAGCAAACCCGGCGCAAGTCGACCCACAAGCGCGATGATGTCCCTGTTCTGGAGCGAAGGAAGACTGGAGACGGCGGCATAGCGGTCTTGGCGTCGCCATCCAAGTCCAATGCTACCAATGGCAACTCAAACGGCACAAATCAAGCCAACATGGACCACCGCAGAATCATTAGCCAATCGCTGTCAAACGCACCGGAGCCCATACCGACCGTCACGTTTGACGATAACTGGCATATTTTGCCACGAAATCTGCTTCAACCGACGCCGCCCCCTACCGCCTTGCCGACCCGTGGCCGGAGTACGTCATCCTCGGGTCTCCCTGATTGCCACGAACAGGGCGAATATCCTTCTCCCACCAGGCCCAGCTTGGACGACAGACACGCCAACAGCTGGGGTGCGACGACTGTCAACAAGCGGTTGCGCAACGAGGTGTTCAACGACGTCTTCCTAAAGCAGCCGATCCCGATTCACAAGCACCGTCGGCCTCACCAAAAGTCCATGGCCTTTAGGAAACAGCCGACCCTGCGGCCAGCCAGTTCCGTTCCCGACCTGGTGCGCAGGCAAGATCCCTCTGCCCAAGAAGGACACGCGCCTCAACATCCCAGCCCACTCCGTCCAAGCAGCTCTTCGCCGCCCCCGACAGAAAGCATCCCGATGGAGCGTCCCGAGCGGCCAAGTCGCGCAGAGGCAGCAGAAGCCGAGGAGAGCGATATCAAGGACGTGACTGGTACGAGTGCACCGGAGCCCGAGACACTGGCGGACAAGATCATTGCGCAGAAGAAGAAGCGGCGTTACTCGGGGACAGGGCTCCGACGGAAGCCTCGAACAGTCACGGAGTCTAGAGGGCATCTCAAGTACTGGGAGGAGGCGGACGACGCTGGCTATAGAGGCGAAGACGAAGGCGGGCAATCCCTCGTCACGTCACAAGTGAACTCGCCCATGATCGAAGCACCGAATGCGAATGGTGCCGGCTCTCATGGAGAAGCCGCGAAAGAACTGAGGCTCCCGGGCTCTGCTACAACAGCGCCTGACGCCGAAGCCTCGAACGAGGTTGAGCATTCCACGTATGCGTCGACGGCGCCGTCCGAGGTGCCGAGTCCCACTCAAGAGTTCCACAAAATCCCGCGTCCCGTGAACCCCAAAGAAGCACAGACACAGCGGGACTCTCGCGTAGAGTACTTTCTCTTGCTGGAGGACCTCACAGCAGGCATGAAGCGACCATGCATCATGGACCTGAAGATGGGCACCAGACAGTACGGTGTCGAAGCCACGCCCAAGAAGCAAAAGTCTCAGCAGGGCAAGTGCTCGAGGACAACGTCGCGTGAGCTTGGCGTGCGCGTGTGTGGACTCCAAGTCTGGGACGTCAAGAGCCAGAGCTACGTGTTCAAGGACAAGTACTTTGGGCGGGACCTCAAGGCTGGGCAAGAATTCCAGGATGCCTTGACGCGATTCCTCTACGACGGCGTCGACTACTCCAGCATCCTGCGGCACATCCCGACCATCCTGCAGAAACTGGACCACCTCGAGTCGATTGTCGAGGGGCTGGACGGCTACCGCTTCTACGCCGCCAGCCTCCTCATGTTTTACGACGGCGACCCGACGATCGAGGGTAACGAATACGATACAGTCGTTGACGATTCTACGACTGACTTTGCAACCGACACGGAAGAGACGTCGGCGTTGCGCGACAAGAAGAAGCAAAAGAAGAAGCGCGGAATCGACTTCAAAATTGCCGACTTTGCAAACAGCCTTACCAAGGGCGACCTGGCCGAGGGGAAGCCATGCCCGCCTCAGCACCCTAACGAGCCGGACCGTGGCTTCCTCCGAGGCCTTCGAACGTTGAGGAAGTATTTCCTGAAGATCCAGAAAGATACACGGGCTGTCATGGGCCTAGACTGTCATGGACGCAGTAACAGAATGGACGTTGACGATATCGACATTGACCATATCCCGGACGATGAGGGGCTCGTCAGCGAATGATTGGAGGATTTGTCTCTTTCTTCATGTTGATATTTTGGAATTATTAATCTGGATTCGGGAGGGGGGAATGGTTGGTGTGGACAAATGGAACGGCGGAGTCAGGGACGGCATTTGACAACATACCCGGCATTGGTCTGGCGTCACAATACAGATTACAAGGAAACTGACATGTTTTTGTATTTCACTCTTTCTTCTCTTGATGAGGCTTGAGTGGAGGTGGCCGCAGCAGTATGTGCCGTATCAGACGTGAGTACCGAAGGTATTGTTGCCAAGCGTGGAGGGGGGGGGGGGGGGCGGACTTGACCACTCGATGAACGGGTGCAGATTGGATGGACTGAAGAAGTGAATAGGTAGCACAGGTACTCGGGATGGTGATCAAGGCGTTGGTTTTACATTTAGGGTTGGTTAGATGTTAGACAAAAAAAGAATGAGTTTGTCCTAAATTCGCGCCTCGGTTGGCACTTCTCTGTTTCAGCGATGCAGGGTCGGCACGGAACACGGGCATGAGTACGAGACGAGTAAAACGACGTGGGCAGAATGGGATATCTACGTATCTAACTGCTTTCAGTAAGGGGCGCCCTCACAAAAGAAGTCAAAGCTTTTTCTCCCTAAAAAGTACGGAGTACACTAACATTTCCTACATCTAAGCTTATAAGTACACTTACCTCAGATAACTTAGTAAAGAAAAGAGTAATTAAGACATGGAAAAAACGAGAAGATACGTAAGGCGAAAGGCTAGGTTAAGGTTAGGATTAGGGTTAGGATTCAGGCTAGTAGCTAGAGTTAAGAGCAAGGAATGTGTTTTCAAAAGTGTTAGAGCTACATCGATATACCATTCTGCCTACGTCGCTTTACCTGTACTCCACTCCACAGGCATCGGACGTTTGTTTCTACGGTTCCAAGTTCCGACTGCGTCTGTCCGGGCGTGTTATGTAATCGTAGGACGCGTACGCGCTCTCTACATACTATCTATATATGTACATCTTGGCCCCGTTAAACGAACCGCCGATCAAAGCTCGCCCGTACGCCGCGATCTAGGTTTTATCTCCACCACTGTCCCAAACAGCAACATTTACCGACTTTCTCATCCGCATCACATCGTGACTTATTAATATCGGTGGAACCCCGTCAACGACAACAATGGGCTCGGTCCTCTCCGCCGTCCGCTCCGCGGCCAAGACCGTGAAGGCCGTGGCCAAGCTGCTCCTAGACCTGAACAAGCAATACCAGGCCCTGCTGGTGCGGGTCAACGCGGCCCCGGGGCTGCCGCATGAGAACCCCACCAGCCCGTACTGGCTCGACGATCCGCCGTTCCCGGAGCTCGTGAACATGCGGTCCGAGAAACTACCGCGGGAGGCCGACGTTGTCATCATCGGGAGCGGCATCACGGGCGTAGCGGTCGCGAGAGCGCTGTTCGCTGCCGCGCGCGGCGGCAACGACGACGGACCGAGGGTCGTGGTGCTCGAGGCGCGGTCGCTCTGCGCGGGCGCCACGGGGCGGAACGGTGGCCACGTGAAGGGGAGCCCGCACGAGCTGTTCCCGCGGCTGGCGCGTCATTTCGGGAACGAGGGGGCGACGCGGCTGACGCGCTTCATGCTGCGGACCGCGGAGGCCGTGATGGAGGTCGGTCGGGCGGAGGGGATGGAGGTGGCGGAGTGCAGGCCCGTCGAGACCGTCGACTTCTTCCTCGACGAGGCCGGGTTCGAAGACGGGAAGAAGCAGTACGAGGAGCTGCGCCGGTGGCTGCCCGAGGTGGAGATGGAGGCGCTGGGGCGCGAGGAGACGGGCGCGCGGTTCGGGTCCGACGCGGGCCACGTCCACGGGAGCCTGGTGTACGCGGCCGGCGCGCTGTGGCCGTACCGGCTCGTCACCAAGGTGTGGCGGCAGCTGCTGGACGCGCACGGCGGGCGGCTGAGCCTCGAGACGGGGACGGCCGTCGAGGCGGTCGCGCTGGACGCCGTCGTCGCGGGGGCGGGCGACGAGGGCAGACCGTACCTCGTGAGGACGACGAGGGGGCCGATCCGGGCGCGGCACGTGGTCCACGCGACCAACGCGCACGCCGGGCAGTTCCTGACGGGGTTGCGGGGGAAGCTGACGGGCCTGAAGGGGCACATGACGGCGCAGCGGCCCGCGCCGTCGGGTCCCGAGCAGGAGGGTGGTCCAGGTGGCGACAACGGCAGCGGGGGGTTCCGGTGGAAGGACGGCAGCGTGCCCGGGAGCAGGTCGTGGAGCGTGGTGTACGGCGGGGGCATGTTCGACTACGTCACGCAGCGGCCCAACGGGGACGTGATGCTGGGGGGCGGGTTCGAGCGGAGCAAGGGCGAGGGCGTGGACATGATTGGCGTCTGGGACGACTCGGGGACGGACGGGCTGACGGTCGCGCACGTGTCGGGCGTCATGCAGGCCGTGTTCGGGGCCCGGTGGACGGGGAACGTGATTCGGTCCTGGAGCGGGATCCTGGGGTTCACGGGCGACACGGCGCCCTTTGTCGGGCGGGTGCCCGGGAGCCTGAGCGGGGCCAGGGGGAAGTCGTCGGCGTGGGGCACAGCGGGCGAGGCGAGGAAGAGAGCGAAGACGCAGAAGATCGTCGGGGACGAGGACTACAAGGAAGAGGATGCGGGGGCGGTGTGGAAGGGGGCCGATGCCGGCGAGTGGGTCAGCGCCGGGTACGGCGGCGACGGCATGGTCTGGGCGTGGCTCTGCGGCACGGCGTTGGGGGTCATGGTCGCGGGCCGGGAGGAGGCCGCGCTGGAGAAGGCGGCTGGGTTCCCCGGGGGCCGGCTGGCCGAGTGGTTCCCCGCCGAGCTGCTGATCACGGAGGCGAGGGTCAAGAGGGCGGACCTGAGCAACCTGGTGGATGAGGTCCTGTGATCGGTGGCGGGGGAAGACGAGGGGATCCGCATTGTAACTTTGTAAGACTATGAATCTAAAGAAAAGAAAACGGAGAAAAACGTGGGTGGGGGGATGGCGAGATGCAAGATGGGCAATGTGGCTCTTTTAATTTAGTTGAATGACTTTTTCGCATTTTGTAGGATACATATCAAACAAAAAGAAACAGGCTTGTTGTTTTGCTCTTAAGCCGCATTCCTATTCTCTGCCGTGATTTCATCCCAGCCCTTACTTAACTGCGGTGGTAAAGATTTGTTTTCCGAGGCTGAAGCTCGACTCCTAACTACGAACAGGTAAACACCTCAGGGTGGTTCACAAGCCTGAAGACAACTTGTTCAGCAATCTATAGAACCAGGTAAGCGAAAGCATATGCTTCTTGCATAGGGCTGTCAGTGCTCTACGGTCCACCATCGTGATTGCTTTTACAAACCAATAAACATAACAAGTGAGAATGGCAAGTAGTATATTATCGTGATATTGTGAGTCACCACATCTACCAGTGTACCACCTCGTCATAGCAGAATTACTGCGCCTCTGAAACCAAACTACTTGGACCTGTCAGTCTCTGCCACTGGGGTTGGCGATTCAGATAGGGTCTCGTCTCTTTGAGCGGATGTTTATGATACTGCCTTGATACGGATTTCACCTGAAGAAGCGGCTAGAGAACAAGAGGAGCAGTGCACGGGAGTTCCCTATGCAGGTGTTCAACGTTTTCTCTGTCTCTGGTTACATAGAAAGTGATGCATTGGTGGGATAATTATCGCCAAGCCCCCCCCCATCAGATTTCAACTTGAGTGGGCTAATTATCTTGGAATATAGGCAACAGCAACAGCAAATCATCCAGGCAGCAAACCAACCAGCTACTTCACTTCACCGGCAATGACATCTACTTGTTTCCTTTCGCACTCATCAATTTAAAAATACTATTTCCGTCAACGTTGAGGGCATTGCCAATGGATCAATCCCCCCATGTGACGCCAACAGATTGATTCATGGTGTTTGGCAGTTGAGAGACACTGCCTGTGCTCAGCCCCGCCGGGCGGAGTACACTGTTGAAGTAGCCGCTGCTGAACGGCTGACGTCGGACCAGGGGGGTTTACATCAGTTTACCAGATCGGCAAGGTGGATTTCCATCCCTCTCTTAAGCTTACGGCCTCCAGTGAGCACACTGGATGCTGCTTGAAAAAGCAGTAGGACGATGTGGCAGACCTTCTCGTGGTGTCCGGTGTCAGTAGGAGTGGTGGGT
>JASUDE010000240.1:37265-67332 GCA_034509685.1 Colletotrichum cereale | reverse complement strand
GGGGATGGTCCCTTCTCCTCTGTGGGAACCAAAGGGAGGATGGAATGTGGTAGCGAAGGGGTGAGGGGGAAAACGGTTGGATTAAGCTCATTTGAACCCTGTGGTAATTGTATGCCTTTTCTTCCTCAACTTCAGTGGTTGACATGGGTAGATAAGGTAGGTTAACTCTTGGACAACGCTCATCGGTCACAAAGATTCAAGACCTCACACACACGCACACATGGGGTTTCGGTGGATTGAAGATGACACATGAAAATATTTGGCAGGTTTCCAGGCACCGAGAAGAAGCTGCTGGTGCTGCTAACTACTACAAACCACACGCGCCCCTAACGGCGTTTTCCGAGATACAAGAGTGTTTATACAACGAAGAGAGAAGGAAGCTTTCTTCAAAGGCTTTGTCTTGTACCTTCTTCTTCAGACAAACGCCAACCGAGCGAGAGACAAGTGCATATATACAAAGAATGAAGCTAGATATACAAGTGCTGGGACGGAGGGTGTCCGAAAATTGTCCTTGTTCGCACTTTGAAGGAAACGTCAGGTGAGAGGGGGATTCGATTCCGTCGAGGGCGCGTGTGGTGTGTGCCTTTCTTTTTGTTCTTTTCATGGTACACCGTTGATTGCTTTCTCTCGAAGCCTCAGCGTCGGGGGTTCCCTGGGGGGAAGGTTTCTTTTTTGTCATGCCCAAACGTCGGGTGAGGTGTTTTTGATCGTGATTCCGTCCAGTCAGTCGCCTGTTATCCTCCCGCTTAGAGGACATTGAAGAGCTGACCGCAGCCCCAGGACTGCTCGCAGCCGCAGGATCCGGGGGCCTTCCACAGGTCGTTCAGGAAGGAGAAGAAGACGGTCTTGCCACCAGCGTGCTCCTTGATGGAGGCGATGGCGGTGGCCTGCTCGGCGGTACCGGGGCAGGCGAGACCGTTGCAGCTTCCGCTGGTGGGCCATCCGCACTCGAGGTTCAAGGCGGGCTTGGAGCCGCAGATCTTCTCGAGGAGCTCGATCTGGCCCTGGACGAAGGTACCGGCATCGGCGGCAGAGGTCTGGGCGTTGAAGTAGGGGTGGATCTGGCCACCAACGATGTCGATGGTGTCGCAGAGCTGAGAAGTGACGTCGGCCTGTTGCCAGACGCCGACGGTCTCGGCGGTGGTGTAGGGACCAGAGTATCCGGCGGCGGTGATGGTGGACTTTGTGGCGACGATGAGCTGTCTCAGGGAGGAGGCGCTGCAGTGGCCCTGGAAGATGACTTCATTGCCGATGACGACGAGCTCGACCATGTCCCACCTCTTCCAGCTGGCGATGGCGTCGACCTGGGTCTTGATGTCGGCCGATTGGGGGTCGCAAGACTCCTTGACGAAGATGCCGATGATCATCTTGAGTCCGTACTTCTGGCAGGCGGCGCCGACGTTCTCGAGGGTGCTGCAGTCGGTGGAGTAGACGCGGACGGTGCGGAAGCCCGACTTCTTGATGGAGGCGATGTCAGCGTCGACCTGGTCGGCGGACTTGCAAGATCCGGAGGCGTCCTCAGAGTAGGGGGTGTAGGTGATGGCCCAGTGGTCGCCGTTGTCGCCGCCGAGGCCGCCGCCGCTGGCGGGAGCGGAGGCGGACGGGGCGGGCACGGAGGAAGAGGCCTTGACCGTGGTGGCGGGAACGGGCTCGGGGACAACCACGGCGGAAGTCGTGGGGACGGGAGCAGGGGCGACGGGGGAGTCAGAGGCCGTGGGGACGGGAGCGGGGGCGATGGGGGAGTCGGAAGCCGTTGGGACGGGAGCAGGGACGGCGACAGGGGTGGAGGAGGTCGTGGGGACGGGCTCCTGGCTGGTGAAGGGGCAGACAACGACGACGCTGGTCTCGGTGATGGTGGTGACGACGGCCGGGCGGACGTAGGTACCGGGGACGACCTCGGTCACGACGGGGTAGGTGCAGGTGGCCGGAGCAGTGACGGTGGTGGTCGTGGGGGCGATGGTGTAGGTGCCGGGGGTAGGGCACACGTAGGTGGTGGTCTCGACGACGCTGGTCACGACGCCGTTGGACGTCTTCTCGGTGGCGTAGGGGCACACGACGGTGGTGGCGTTCTGGACAACGGTGGTGACACCACCGATGGTGTGGACGCCGGCAGGGACCTTGGTGGTCGCAGGAGCGCAGACGGTGGTGGTCTGGTTGACGGTGATGGTGGTGGCCGGGAAGGTGTAAGTACCCGGGGTCGGGCAGAGCTCAGGGACGGGGGTCGGCACGTCCACGGAGGGCTTCTGGGTGGACGTGGGCATCGGCGGGGCCTCAGTGGTAGCGGGCGCCGAGGGGACGACGGCGGGCACGCTGCTGGGCTTGTGAGGAACCACTATTGATGACAAGGTCAGCACGGCGACGATCGGTCTACGTAGGGCTCCAGGCTCGGCGTCTTTTCGATGCTCATCTCTCCGTGAGAGCCTATCGCATCCCCCGAGGCCGGAGTGTGAGAGGGTGTGAGAGAAACATACGCGTAGGCTCGCCGTAGATGGTGGTGTAAATGGTGGTGCAGCCGGGGACACAGACGGAGGCCAGGTCGGGGCCTCTCTTGAACAGCTCACCGTGAGCGTGACGGTGGGCGGCGGCGCTGGCACCGCCAACGGCGGCCGCGACGGCGAGGATGGATCCCTTCATGGTGAATTAAAGTTGCCTTTGGGAGGAGAGTTTTTGTGGTATATTAATTGACGATAGTGTCGGGTGTGAAAGCGAATGCCCGCTAAAAGAGTGAAGCGGTAGTGAAGGATTGTGGTAGAGACGAAAGGACGACGAAACTACGTTGACGGCATCAACTCATTTGACGGTGTGTTCGTGAGGGAGGGAAAGGAGAGAGGGAAAGAGGAGGAGAAGAAGCCGGCGGGACTGGGATGTTATTATTATGTTGGTGGTGAGATTAGGTAGATGGCTAGTATCCGTACCTTCATGGGTACGACCGTGAGAAGGCTAGCATGTCCCTGGGGGGGGGGGCGCTGAACCGGGGGTGTGTGCGCGCGACGGTGTGGGTGTGCCCACCCTCGGATGGACGACCTAGCTAGCGTCCAATGACCTAGCATTGGATAACATAGGAAGATGGGAACTGTGTGCGTCGTGTTGTGTATCCACCGGCGCGGGTGACACTTGTTGACCAAATCGGGAGCCGGTTCGTCCACGGGGCTCGGTATTGTTACTACTACGTAGATAAAGGAGGGGAGCAGTGACAGGCCAACAACAAGCGTGACGAGGGACCGTATCTCGTCCACAGACCGAGGGGTTTATTTTGGCGTAACAAACAGCAGCTTGGCGGCCAGCAACCCCCTGCTCTCGGCATCAGGGCACACAGCAGACAGCGTTGAGAAACCCGAACGAAGAGGGGTTAAGGGCCAGAACGAGTGGGCCCCAGAGCACAAGGAGATCTTGATCATGGTGGACTACGAAGTACGAATAAGCAGAAGAAGCTGTCAGAGTTAAACGATGCCAACGGGGACAATGCCATCCCTACTTGGTGGAGGAGGACTGGCTCAGGGGTTTGGGCCAGAGGATACGGGCTTGTAATCTAGGCTGCGCTGGCAACCGAGTCAACGAGACGGTGAGAAGCAGCACCCTGTTCTTGGCCTTGAGAGGCGGCAAGAAAAAGGGAGGCGAGATGGCAATCCCGGTTAAGCATAGCTGGGGGTTGGTGTCCTTGTGGGACAGGTGGCCAAGAAGCATCCAGTCCAGGCATGGAAGAAGCCAATGGAATCGTGATAAAGCACATACTGCGAAGGGCCAGAGAGGATGAAGGAGATGAGAGATAGAGACGGAGAGAGATGGGGCCGGGTCTAGGTAGAGTCAGTCCCCTTGGCCAACCAAATCCACCGTCCATGAGGGCGCGTTTGATTGACCCAAAAGTTGACGACTCGGCACTGCACAAGCGTCTCTGGGCGTAAGTCTGGGTGGGCGAAGGCGTGAACACACCACTATGTATGTACAGTTGGGAGAGGTCGTGGATGAGCGTGCTCTGTACGCAAATTAAGCCTCCCATCGCTGACGAAAAGAGATGCCGTCGGGAACGTTGGCGCGCGTTATGCGAGAGAAGGAATCCGGGGCTAGGCTCTTGAACCGGCCAGTAGCGAGACAGAAGAAAGCAACGAAGAGCACACCAGAACGGCACAAGTGACTTGGGTGCGCGAGGTGAGCACGAGGTGAGCTGCAGCCACCACACGGCGAGAGGGGCGGGCCCATGGGAAAAGGAGAGAGACACCCAAAGACGAAAAATAGAGCATAAAAAGGGTGGTGTGGTGTACAGTAGGAACTTAGAAGAAGGATCGCAGGGCTAGAGAGGCGGAGCTGCAAGGTACCCGGGGTCGCGTATCCACTGATTGGGGAGCGGGGGGTGGTTGCAGGGTGGGAGGGGCGCATTGGGCGGCCACGACTGGTGCGTCCTGGAAATTAGCTAAGCGACATTATCATCAGGAACCCAGAAAAAATGAGATGAACCTCTCTGTCCCTCCCCCCCTGTTCCGTCCCTCATGGCAGGGAACCTTCTTTTTTGGCTCAGCCCGTGGTCCGTCGGCCGGTCGTCCATTTGCCCCATCCTTGGCAGCACAACATGTGGCTACGACCTGAAGGTGTCCGTATCCCCCCCACCACGTTAACATCTCCAGCGATTGGTGCAGGATGCCTTGAGCTGCACAGCCCATCCCCGGCTTACGGGTCCAGTCAGTGCCTCTGTTGATCCGTCCAGTCCGAGCTCATGTTTGGCAGCAACCTGAAGCATCGACAGAGATCTACCTATCTCACCGCGACCGCCGGGTACGTGTGGTAGGTGGGTGGCGTTGCTCGTACAAATAACCGTTGTCGTTCTACCGCGAGTGACAGTTTATTTATGGTGTCCTCACCTTCGTCCACCAAGAGACTGATATAGGTTATTCACGCTTGGGGTTAGGTTTTTTTTTTTGGTTTTTTTTTTTTTTGGTTCTGTTCCTGCTCTCCCGGAGACGATTGTCTCCTACCCTCTGCTGATAACTGTGTAGGTACGTCGACGAAGATCCCCACGCATCAGGAAGAGGATGGAAATGAAACGACAACGAACAAGCCCGTGTGTCCCGGGGCTGCTGTTCCATTCGGGTAAGACGCCCATGCATGTCTCTCGCGACCCTTCCCCACAGTCTCGTCTCTGTCGTTGTCTCGTGTTCGTGGCGCCTCGGCGGCAATTTCTGCACCACATTGTCCATCTGCCGCCGTGCCCCAGGGTATTGCGCCTCTTGGTAGCGAGCGACTTTCGGTTCTGGAGAGCGCCACCGTCGCCTGAGGTGATGGCGGGGAAGACAATGGAAAAAAGGGGTATCCAAGACCATGTACGGACACCGAGTACAAAGTAGGTAGCGCGAGAGAAACGGCGCTGACGTACGTACCTGCATCATGCCAGATGCATGGCCCCCGTTTCTCGATGGGAGAAAACAACTCGACAGGCCAACACGCCGCTAGACTAGCAGACGCCTCACCACAAGCCGGTCACGGTGGGTTCGAAACGCACCGTCCTGGTCTACCGGAGCCCAGTCCTCAATGTCTTTCTATAATTACGGGAGTCACCTCAGCATGCGCGGCAGTCGGTCCATCGAGCCCGCCGATGATGTCGTTATGCATAACACGACCTGAGGGTCTCAGACGCGGAACCCGGCGCCCTATCGCGAATTCCCCCCAGCATCGGTCATCGACAACCTGGCCAGGATCTTGCACAGATGTGAAAGGATGCAGCCTACGATTGCGACCAGGCGGTTCAACGCTCTGCACATTGCGCATCACCGCAAGAGTCCACTCACAAAAGGGCAAGCCGCGTTTGATCTGCATAAGAAGACGGGCCACATCTTTGTCCAACGGCGATTATGCAAGCCACCCCGGCCTGCACATTTTCCTCCACCCCACAATTGGGATATTAGAGTTGGAAAGCAGCAGTCCGCGGAGCCAAGGAGCCTACAACGTACTATGTACATTGCCCATTTCCCGCCCCCTTTTCCCCCTTTCCCTTTGCCTTTGCTTCCGAGACCTAGGCCCTTACTTCACTTGCCTCGCCCGACTGCATGCGCCCCATCTCCGCCTCATCCATCTTACCCCAGAGGTAAAGGCTTGCAGCCAATTAACCCATATCTCACTGACAGCACACACCAGACACATGTACAAAGTAGTGTCTCCAGGAGGAGGAGTCGGTTCCTTGCCTCCACTCAATCTTTCCCTCTCGTATTGCCCGACCGTCTCCATGATATCAAGCGCCATCGCCGCCCCCCCGCTGCACAAAAAAGGCGAACCTCGCTGCCCATCACCAGCTCGACGCCTCCGGGACCTGCAGATCCCTTCCCCCAAGGCAGATTGGCCCGAAATGCCCGCGTCTGCTATTGGGACCAAGGCGACCGGGGGAGGAATCTTTTCCATCATCATCATCATCCTCGACCTCCCACTTCCTTCCCAGTCCCTGTTTTGACTTGCACGGCCCGGAATGTGATGAACACACGTGTGTGGACGAAGACGATCAGTGGAAAATAAGCAAAAAACGAGAGATGGAGAGTGGGAGAATTGCTTGACATCTGCTTGAGTTGCCCATCACCCCGGGTCCAGTCCGGTCGGGATCAACACCGCTCCCCTTCCCCCTCCCCATAAGTTCGGCCCCTCGCGCCAGAGACAAGCTCATCTCAAATCACGAGCTTTCCGCCATCTCCACTCTTTCTCTTTCTCGCTCTCTCTCTCTCTCTCTTTGCTTTGTGTGTCGCTCTCCCTATCTCTCCCACAGGAAAAAGGGGAACCTACAGCCGGGTCGTGGGGGGATCATCCCCCTTCGGCCTAGGTGAGCCGGAAGTCTGGAAGTCTGGATCCGGCAACTCGGGTAGGGGTTTCCGACTCAGAGAGAAACCTACGTCCGAGCCTTCCATCTAAGTGGTCGACCCCATTTCGCCACATTATCACGGGCCATGGTCCCACGACGCCATCCGGAGTCGTCGGAAGCCACTCACACACAAACCACTCTAGTCTGACAGAGCACCAGAGAGCCCTTGGAAACAACGCCATGCTTTGTTAACACATATAAGCTACAAGAAAAGGTCTACAAGTTTATCTTCTGCCTTCGCCTGCCTTGCTCGCTGCCTGCTTGCCTGCCTGCTTGATACCCCATACCCAAATTCAAAAGAAACAGTCTTGCTACAGTATTCGATGTATCGCTTTGTCTCTCCCTTGAGTCTACGGCAACAACGATGCCTCCCGTCATGACACCCATTCATACCTCCTCATCACTGTCGTCGCCCAGGAGCTCGCCCTCATCCTCGTCGACAACGGCGTAATCTCCTCTGCCCCGGGCAAAGCTGTCTCTCGTGGTGAACCGGCGGTTGCCACCCCCGTTGAGCCAGCTGCCTCCGCCTCCGCCGCTCACGCTCTGGTAAGCAGAGGTGACGCGCCTCCACAGGGCCGAGGCGACGAGCGGTAGGGCCGCGCCGACGGCAACTACCGCCGACAGGGCGATGACCGGGTACTTGACCCACGGCGCATCGTTGTCGAGACTTGACGACTCGCCCAGCCGGATCTGACCGATTTTGCCGCTCCAGTTACGGTACACCCACCAGCCGATCGCACCTGCGAGTCCGAATGGGATCACCACGGCGAAGAAGATGGCAATACCAGAGGTCCTGCGCCGCCTCGCGAATTCGTCCTCCTTGCCGGCGCAGGGTTGAGCCTTGGTCTGCTTGTCGAGCTCGTCGCCTCCGATGCAGGTGGTGAGCGGGATTCTACGGTATCCCATGGGTTCGTAGTACTCGACGGCATCGGGGTTCTCCTTGCACCACTGCTCGGCTGAAATTGGAGACTTACCCTCGACAAGCTTGCACTGTTGGTGGTTGTCGAGCTCGAAGTTGTAGTCACTGGAGAGTGTTAGCTGGAGCAAATGACGTTGAGAGTGCTCGGCCGCTTACCATTCGTAATCAGTCCTTGTACAGGTGCAGTTATTCAACTGGTAGAGGTGCTGGACCCTGGCATCGTTGTAGCAGTTGGCATCGTCCTTCTTGCGCCGGTACTGCGATACGTGTCCGAAGAGACAGTTGTCAGGCTGCGATGGGTGCTTGGGCGACCACAGGTAGTAGTCGGAACTGCCCTCTTCACTCTTGCAAGGACGGTCAGTCAGGCCAGTGAAGTCCACGTTGACTGAGAACGTCTCGCCGCCATCGTCCTTGCACCAGATGAGGAAGTTGCGCGAGGCTCCAGAGCGGAGAGTGGAGATATCCAGGACAGTGACCTCCTTGTCAGTGAAGGTGAAGTCCTTCCAAGTCTTGCCCTCGTCGGTCGTGTACGAAATAGTTTTCGTCTTGACCTGGTTCTCGGGACTGGCACGCTGAACGAGGACTACGATCGAGCCCTGGTCGCCGTATTGCCAAGTCCAAGCACCCTTTTTGACATTCTTCCAAGTGATGCCGGCATCGGTAGTCATGAAGGTATCGGCCTCCTTGAGGGGGCCGAGACTCGATCCGACGTTGCCATTGCCAAACATGAGCCCAACAGCAGTAGTAGCAGAAAATGTCTTCCTCTTGTCTGCGCGCTCGGTATAATGGTGAAGATGCAGCGCGCACTTCTCATCTCCCGCGCTACTACTGCATGGGTAGGATTTGCCATCGACATCGGCCTTTGGCGGGGGAAGGAAGGCCCATTGTGAGCCGTCGTTGTGTGAGATCTGGGTCTGCACCTTCTTGGGCTCGTTGCGCTTGTCGCGGTTCGCGACTGTGTTGACGAGAGCGACACCCTCGAGGCCGGTGATCTTCTCAAAGTCGACGTAGTACTCGTCGTTGCAGTTGACTGCCTGCGCGCTCATGACGTAGGATGTACCGTTCGAGTTGCTCTTGATGATGCTTCCATAGCGGCGACCTTCGGCAGTCTCGGTAGCCACGAACAAGTTGACGGCATGCGTGGAGCTGTCCAAGACTGTGTAGGCGTTTTGGTGGCTCACCTTGAAGTTGACGGGGAAGTGAGCTTCGGCGTAGGAAACGCCGTCCAAGCTAGCAAGGGCTCGCAGCCCGTCCTTTTCCTTGTCTTCCGCAGCAACAACAATGAACTCGGCCATCGTGGCGAAGTTCTTGACGTTGTCCTGGTGGAACGTCTTGTCCTCGTCGAAGAAGTCGTTGCTGGACACGATAACCTTTGGGTTGTCCTTCTCATCGTCCTCGCGTTTGTGCGCGAGACAGACAATCTGGCGCAGGTCACGGTACTTGTAGGCGGTGTGGCCTGTGAACTCGCACTTCTCGACGTAGCGCATTGCGGTCTTCCAGTTGTCACCGCGATCTCTCGAAATCGAGGCCTCTTTGAAGCAGACGTCCTTGCCATCGACCTTTTCACACTTCTCCCCGACCCAGATAAGCCAATCCTTCCTGTCGGGATGGAATGATAGTGGGTTTCCTGGACCAGGCTTCGTGGGAGCCTCGAAGGAGTGGAAGTGCTCGGCACGGTCGATCGTATATAGAACTTTCTTGGAATCGGTAGTGAAGAAAACGACGTCCTTGAAGTAGTAGTGAGGGTAGATGCCTCGTACGTCCTCGCCTTGAAGGATCATTTCCCAGTTCTTGCCGTGGTCCTTGGTTCGCCATATCTGCTTGTCGGCCCGCATGGTGTTTCCTGAGTATTCAACAGGTCGTACGATGATGGTTTCGTCGACCTCGGTGCTCGATTCGCCTCGCTCCAAGTAGATCTTTTCAAAGTCCTTGAATTCGGTCTTGAAGACGTGCTGGGTAGCCTTGATCTTGCCATCAGCAGGGGCGCCCGGGGCATTTACAGCGTCGGAGCATTTTCGCTCGACAGGATCATCCTTCTGTTCACCACTCTTTCGCTTGCAAGTGTTTCCTGGGATCTTGCGCCAGCCGGACGAACCCTTGAAGGTGTCGTCCGGCTTGGCGTTCTTGCAAATATCGTCCGGTGCAATGATCGGGCCAGCCTTCTTGCAGTTGTCGCCGTCCTTGACGAAGTTGTAGTCACACTCGAAGTCTGCGTCCGTGCACTCGCAGTCTTCAGTAACCGGGACAGGGTCTTTGAACTCCTGGTTCAAGAAGCAGTCGGCCGTCTTCTTGCGGCGGCGGTAGGTCTGTTTGTGGCCCATCAGGCATGAAGGCTTGCCGTTTTCGTCAAGACGGGCGTGCCAGTCCTCCAAGTCATCGTCCTTGCATGTCCGCTCATGCAGCCCCTCGAAGTCGAGAGCGACCATGTGGAACTTTGGGTCGTTGTCTCCCGTTCTGCCAACGAGCAGAAACTTGAGACTGGTCGAGTCTTGTGTCGTTGTAAGGAGCTCGGGCTTGATCTTCAAGCCATCCGGGAGCGAGGCTGTCTTCCAACTCTCTCCATGGTCCAAAGAGTACCGAATTTCTCCAACGTCCTCCTTGCTAGAGTCCTTCACGGCGACCAAGATCGAGCCTTGGTCACCAAACTCGTACTTGTGAGGGCCATCCAAGGCCTTCTTCCAGGTCACACCCGCGTCGTCGGAAACGTAAACGTCACCGTCACCAAACTTGCCCAGGGATTTGCCCGTGTTTCCTATGGCAAGGACGAGACCAGGCGCAGGGCTAGAAAAGACTCTGCCAATGTTATCGAGATCAGTGACCGAGTGAAGGTGCAGCTGGTCGTTGCCGCTCTTCAGGTCATGGAAGTTTCGACCGTCGTCGAACGTGATTTTGCTGACAATCTCCTTCTCGACATGTCTGCTCCCCATGCTGGTGTCCTTTTCCACTTCCTCCCAGTTCTTGACAGTGTTGACCATGAAGATGCCCTGTACACCGGTGATCTTCTCGAAGTCGACATGCCCCTTGGTGTTGCGGTTCGTGTGCTCGAGGTTTTCGGTGAAGAAGGTGCCGTTCGAGTTACTCGTGAACATGACTCCGGTCGGGTTCGAGGGTCTAGTGTTCATCACGTCAATCTGTATGCTGTAGTTGGTGCTTTCCAGGACGGTGTAGGCCCCTTGGTTGACCTTGTGGCCGTGGTTGGTAGGGAACATGGCGCGGTGCCACTTGATGGTGTCGTCCGTGACAAAGAGCGCCATCTCGTCGGTATTGAGGGAGGATGTGGCAACCATGAGATACTTCTTGACCACGGCCAGATTGACGACACCCTGGACGCCGTGGTTGGTATCCATGTCCGGTTCGAACTCTTGGATCTTGTTGTCAACCTCTTCGAAAAAGTTGTCCGAGGCAAGAAGCCTGTTGTCCTCCTTGAAAGGCGAGAAGTTGTCTCGCACGATGCAAAGAATACGCTGCTTGTCGAGGTCTTCTTTGCCAGTGGTGAAGAGATCCGAAGACTTGGCCCAGTAGCACCCCTCGGTGTTACTGCGCAGGAACTTGGCTTTAGAGTTGAAGTTGTCCGTCGTGTAGAGCGTGACCAATTCGCAAAATATGCCTATGCAATTCGCTCCGTTGAAGATGACACGGTCTGGATCGCCGGCGTGGAAGTGGACGATGTCTCCGCCCATGAAGACATTGGGGGGCGCACCGGTCGTGAACTTTTGCCACGATTTGCCTCGGTCGGTCGTCTTGAAGTGTTGGATGCCCTCAGTGATTACGTAGGCTCGGCTCTTGTCAAACTGGTGCATCGTGAGGAGGGAGGCCTGGTTTTCAGGGATGTCTTTGACTCTATCCCAAGTGATACCGGCGTCCTCGGATCGGTAGAGGTTTCGTTCAGAGACATCTTGGTAAAGGATGGTATTTGAATCTTCGAAATAGTTCAGGTTGAGAGGAGGATGATTGATGGTGGTGACTTTGATCGTCGGCTCGTCCTTTGCTTGGACAGCTGCTGTCAGGGTAAGGACAGACAGCAGGATGCGCCAGGAGGCGGCAGCCTTGCCCCTAAGCCTCATGTTCGGAGGTTGGTGTGGATGGTGGTGATCATCAAAAAGAACAAGCTGTCGATGGCGGATGCGTCGCGATGGGATACGGTTCGCCCAGGAAAGCGCGAGTTGACGGAGCAGGTGTCGTGAGGGCCAGCCTAGCAGTAATTGAATTGACAGTTGGTGATAGTGTCTGTTGGACAGTTGTCGAACTCTAACATGTCGGGAAGGGAAACGTCAGCGTAGGAAGTATGTTTCGCACGCGAGTCGGGTGGCTAAGCTCCAGCTCCACCTTAGCTTTGACGCCACACCAGCGCATCAGAGAGTCGCTCGGCCCCCGGTCAGGATGGCCCGACAGCTGTCTCCCTGGCCAGGCCCCCCACCCTCCACCCCCCGTTGCCTCACCCCGCCACCCAGCATTGCACCTTTATACTGGATACGTGTACTTAGTACAGGTACAGCAGAGCATCCTCGCCCCCATTGTCCAACGATGCGTGTGGTAAAGTCAGAACTATCACAATCCATTGCAACTGGGGTCTCTATTGGGGACTCGTTAATGATATCGAAACAGCTTGACACGTTTGATAGTCTGCTCGTCCGGGTTCAGGCTACATCGGTAATCGGTACCACCGAAGTGGTACGCGTATTCTGCGTCTGTGCAGGCCGAATGCATTGTGTAGACGGCTTCCTCTCCACACCGAGCGAGGATCACGGCATATTACAGGCCGTCTTCCGTTCCTGTCGGTATCAGGCACATGATTGTTAAGGGGGACTATAGGAATACAGAGGGAACGTTGTAGCGTCCCTTAATCAGTCGACCATCATGAAGCCGAAGCATGCGCTGGAACAGGTTGCACCAGGTGGGCTGACTGCTAGGGCAGGTGGGCCACTGTCTGTATCAGAAAGATGGAACCTCGACAAGAAAGACTATTTCCGAACAATTCGCAAATTCGTAGTGCATGACAAACGTCGAAGTCAAAGGAAACCGTACATGTGCGTTCCGTTCTGCTTGTAGTCACTGCTTACTTACCTGGGTACCCTGCATTTCCCTAGCCCGTCTCGTGGGTCACTCAAGAACCAGACTCCCGGATCTCGGCCCATCTCAGGAAGACTTGGCCGCCATCGTCTCCTCATCGGATCCGACCCGGCTTCCCGATTTGCCAATGAGTCCCGGCCTCGTCGCTGACGGGCTGGCCGTGCCATCTTTGCCCCGATGACCCCGCGCAAGTTTGCATCCAAGATCCCAGTAAGCTTGCCGACCTAGCAGAGAGGAGCCTACCAAAGATTCCTGGACGGTCATGTGTGTAGGTGAGAACGACACTCCCAAGATTACAGCGGGCGCCGGCCCGGCTCCAGGTAGCGGGCAAACCTAGTCCATATTCCTGCCAAGTCGACGGAGGTGCCTTCAGGCCCGCTCCACACATACCGCTTCTTCCGTTACCATGGACACTTGGGTCTCTCTCTTACATACTCCGGCTGCGGCTCTGGCTCATCTGGTGAACTGGAATTGAAGGCCATTCGGTGGGTCCCATCTGTCTGCAATCTCCACTTCCGCTGGGAGCTTTCCAAAGGCAGTCTGAAATCTGAGCCGGGGTGGTTGACCAGAAACGAACCCCAAGCCTTTGGTTCGGACGGGGCCTCGAATGGGACGGCACGGCGTGTCCCGGATCGGCACAGGGCGCCGCATGTCTACCTCTGACCCGTAACGCCGAATCGTTCCATCGCCGAACAACAATAAGAGTTCATCACGTCATCGAAAAGTTCCCTCGTAATGTTGGGAAGATGTGATTCCTGCGTCAATTAGGAAGTTTATCCGACCTAAATGGACCCTCACCCGTCCGCATCCTTCGGCCACAAGGCTCGAGTAACCCGAATGCGCATCCTTTAGGCCTAGCCCACTTCCAGACCACGGAGCTGGGCAAACTTCTCAAATACTTCCAAGCAGGACTTTCTTTTGTTGAAGACAACTACGGAGGTAAACGTAGGTAACTACATCACGTCCCACTATCCCTAGCCGCAGCATCGTGTGTCTGTTGATCTCCGCACCGTCATCGCGCATGACGTGCTTGAGGGTATTTTCATGTGAACAAAAACCCTGTGCATGGCCCTGCCCATCTGCATCTATCAAAGTACACGTGCTGACTTCCGACATACCCAGCTGGGGATGCATGTCTGCCTCGGATGCAGCCGTGAGAATGTTGGCTTTGGAAACGATTGCTCGGCACAGAACTGCACGTCCGCGATACCAGCTCGTTTTTTCATCGAGCCACAAACGAGCCAGCAGAGCCCGAAGGGCCTCGATTTGCCGGTGTTTACAGGAAAGTTGCTGAGGACAGGAGTCTAAGCACTCATCACTCGCCCTGCGTCGCGAGGACGGACGGACCTTCAGCTCAACAGGCGTCTGTAAATATCGAGCAGACAGTCGCGATAGTGCATTTCTGATCAAATTTGGACCATGTAACGCATACGGGTTAGGACTCGAAAGATGCCATCGTGGCTGGCTCAAGAATCAGGCTTCGTTTGATTCGTCCTTGTCTGTGGTATCGGCTTCGGCACCATCCTTGGCTTTGGGCTCTCCCTCGGCATCAAATCCCAAAGCGTCCAGCTCACGGATAAGCTCATTGATCTTGATGACCTTGGCGATCTGCTCGGGCAACAGCGCCTCGCCGCCCTCCTTCTTGTTCTTAAGATCCTTGGCCTGCTTGAGCTTCTTTTTAAGATTGCGGGCCTTCTTCTCCTTCTCGACTTCGGGGTCGGCCTCTTCGGCCTTGGGGGTGTCGGCACTGGACTGCTGCTTGGCATCGTCGACCTCCTCTTCTCCTGCGGCCTTGGCCTTCTTCCTGGCCTCCCGACGCTTTGCATTCTTGTTGCTCGAAGCAGAAGAAGAGGCTTCAGTCTTATCTTCCTTCACACCCGCGGCGCCAGGGATGCCGCCCTTTGTGGAGCGGTCACGAAAAGCCGCAGCAGTGCGGTTCTTGTAGACCTCGACGTCTTCGGGCGGGCGGTAGCCGGGACGGATCTTGATGGCTTTGCGAGTGCTGCCGTCCGCTCGCTTCGACTCGGGGATCTGGCGCTCGCCGGCGTCATCCGTGATGATGCCCGCATTGGAGGCTTTTGTGGGTTCGGAAGGCATAATGTCGGAAACCTTGATAGGTATTGGCAGAATAGGCTGGACTGGGTAGCAACGGGCTAGCCGGGAAATCCTGCAGACAGTCGGACTGGTCCAACCGTCGAGCTTCGGAGAATCGTCGCAAGGCTGGGCTGTTCAAGCAGGCTGTGTGCGTAGCTCACCGCCCGCCCAAAGCGCTGACTGATGGCTTTGGGCACTTATGCGATGCTGGGTAGGGGGACAGCTTGAGCTTGGTGCAACGGGGAGCGGGGCGCGTGCGTGCAGCTAATCGGTTTCGCCAAGAATTCGAGGCAGCTGCAGGCTTCGGGGCAGTTTGACGCAGTTCTGGGTGCAGGTGACACCAAGATCGCAAACAAGCGGCGGAAGCCAGGCTTCGTTGCGAGGGAAGCTGATCGATAAGGGCAGTTTGGTTTGGCTGGCAAAAAGAAAGCGAATGCGCCTGTGGGAGTTGAGGTCGAAACAACCCCTCCTGCGTCACGCACAGACCATTGTGGGGTGTGAACCTTCTCTGCACATCAGCCGTTTGATTGGCCGCAACCAACCATCATCCAATCCGGCGGATTCAGGTACACGAGACGAAAGAGAAGGACCTACCTAGGTACCTATCTATCTGTCTACCTAGGTACCTACCTGTCTAACTGTCTACCTGTCTACCTATCTACTTACCGCTTACTTATCTACGTATCGCCGTCACTGAACTGTCATGAGAGCTGGCTAAGGAGTAGCAGGGCAGGACAGGGCAGGGCAGCCACAGTCTGGGCAAGTAGGACACATTCTCTGCGCCTCAGAAAGTGCGGTCTGGCCAGGGTGACGCCACGTGTGTCGCGTTACGGATACTGGCTCGTCAGACCTGCAGCCGACCGGCGTGTCTTTCGGTAAGAGGTCTCAAATTACAGCACTCCAGTGTGTGCCATCCCATGTCAGCGAGCTTTTACCCTTGTGCCTCCAGGTCTCTACAGTTCGATCTGGCTGTTCCGTTGTGTGGTCTCACACAATGAAGCCTGGGCGATCGTGCCATTCGATAGTGTGGAGAGTGGGCAACAGCGCATCGTCTGGCTATTGTGAGTCAGGTTTCCTACTTAACTGTTTCAACCAGACTGTCTTTACGAATAACACCCGACTTTTCCAGCGGGCTGGGCTACCTCACTCTTTTCAAGTGGCCGTGATTGCAATCCAAAAGCGTGAAGCAAGCCCAAAAAGCACGGGTTGCCCTGGAGGTTGTTTGAATATGCTCCCCGACGACATGAAGGGGATTACGGAGACGGATCAATCAGGGAAGATGGTCTACAGCGTACAGCCACCGACGACCCTTGTCGTATACCCAGGCGCCCTGGCCAAGAAGCACAAGCTTCGTCCCGCCAGTCAAGCTTTTGTGGTCACAGTCCGCGTTTGCCAAGCCTCAGGCGCCATGCTGGTCTCTCTCTCATCAAACCAGGAACGACTCGAAGGAGCAGCCAGCTGAGGTATTGTTAGATGACGGTCACAGCCCTGCACGCTCGATCTTGGCATTGACCTCCCCAAGCCTGCTTCTTCGGGCGGCCCTGAGCAGTCAAACAGCAGTAAAACAGCAGTTTCTGTCGTCATTTCTCATCCCATCACTGGCATAGCTTACTTGCTTGACCCGCAAAATATGGTTGTTTATGCAGGCGCAAAAGAAGGTACCGGTCTCACTAGGTAATGTGGTCGCGGCAGGTAAAACTGGCCATGATGTTGTGTGTGTGTGTGTGTGTGTGTGTGTGTGTGTGTGTACTGCTTAACCCGGGACGAGCATGACCAGGTGTTGAATGGCGTACAATGGGAAACCAAGCTAGAAAGCGAGCCTTGTGCTCTTCTATCCCTTTGCAAATACTGCCTATTTTCTCCTTCCCTTTGCTCTCATCCGCTTCTCGTGTCTCTCCTTCTTCTCCCTGGCTGTTGAGTTAACTCACTCTTCTGTGGTGGTCTACCCTTCCTCCAAAGAGGTACTCACAGAGCTTTACCCTCCGCGCCTTCATTCGCTCTTCTGGCCATACCGGCTTCCACAATTTATGATACAGGCTCTCTTCGATTCATCGGGTAAGAAAAGAAACGGTTGCTTCCAGCCATCATTAATGCACTTGTCTTCTACAACACTATCGCTTGACCATCACTCCTCCACCACTTATTGAGCACGAGGCTAAATACATCGACAGACGCGTCTTTTCCTCCAATCAATTACTCACTCAACATAGAGAACATGACAAGCCTTGTCTAACAAACAATAATCACATCACTCTTAGCTATTACATCGATTTAAAGGCCGCTCAGCACACATTGGTATTGTTCATCACTGCCAACCATGGCGACAGCCAATGGGCAACATGCCGAGAAAGGCGTCAACATGTCGAGCCAAGACGAAAAGAACCAGAGTCAGCCGCTAGACATTGAGGCCAAAGCGACCAAGGATGAGAACAATCATGAACCTAGCAAATTCACCCTTGATACGGCGGATGCTCTGACTCCTGATCGCGGCACAGAGGACATGTTCAACGCTAAACAGGACAGCAAGTTCGCTTTTACTCCGGGCCATCTCACCAAGCTTCTAAATCCCAAAAATCTCAGTGCCTTCTACGCTCTCGGAGGCCTGCGTGGCTTGGAAAAAGGTCTACAGACGAATCGCAAATCCGGATTGGGTGTTGATGAGGACAAATTGGACGCCAGCGTTTCCTTTGAGGAAGCTGCCCTCAAAGGCGTACCCAAGTACGGCGCCGCTGGCAACGAGGTTCCTCGGCCGGACCCTAATGCGAAGAACGACGTTCCCATTCCGCCTCCCCCTGCTGAATATACCGGCGGTTTCTCGGATCGAAAACATGCGTTTCGAGACAACCGGCTGCCCTCCAAGAAGCAGAAGTCCTTTCTGCAGATGGTATGGATTGCCTACAACGACAAGGTGTTGATTCTGTTGACAGTTGCCGCCGTCGTTTCTCTCGCTCTGGGCTTATATGAAACCTTCGGCCAAGCGCACAGACCAGGCGAAGCCAAAGTTGAGTGGGTAGAGGGCGTTGCCATCATGATTGCCATTCTCATCGTCGTCTTGGTTGGCTCAATCAACGACTGGCAGATGCAGCGTCAGTTCAACACACTTAACAAGAAGAACGACGATCGCACAATCAAGGTCGTTCGTTCAGGCAAGTCCGCCGAGATTTCCGTCTATGACATCGTCGTTGGCGACGTCGTTCATCTATCGACGGGAGATATGGTTCCGGTTGACGGTATCTTCATTGACGGCCATGGAGTCAAGTGTGACGAGTCTTCAGCCACGGGCGAGTCCGATCTCTTGAAGAAGGTTGGCGCGGACGAGGTGTACGAAGCTCTTGACCAAATGGCAAACGATAACGTTGACCGGCCCGACATTGAGAAGATGGACCCCTTCATCATCTCTGGAAGTAAGGTTCAGGAGGGCACCGGCACTTTTCTGGTTACTGCAGTTGGCGTCAACTCTTCGTATGGCCGAATCACGATGTCTCTCAGAACCGAGCAGGAAGACACCCCGTTGCAGAGAAAGCTCAACATCCTTGCCGACCTCATCGCCAAGGTCGGTGGCGGCGCGGCTCTCCTACTCTTCGTGGTACTTTTCATCAAGTTTCTTGTCGCGCTCCCTGGAAACAACGACAGCCCCGAACAGAAGGGACAGGCTTTCCTCAAGCTCTTCATCGTTTCTGTTACTGTCGTCGTCGTGGCGGTTCCGGAGGGTCTACCCCTGGCTGTCACTTTGGCATTGGCGTTCGCTACAACTCGGATGATGAAAGACAACAACTTGGTTCGGGTCCTGAAAGCCTGCGAAACAATGGGAAATGCCACAACCATTTGTTCGGACAAGACAGGCACCCTCACACAGAACAAGATGTCGGTCGTCGCTACAACTCTTGGAAAATGCATCAGCTTTGGTGGCACGGATGCCCCCCTCGAAGAGTCCACGGCAGAGAAGCCGAAGAACAGCTCCTCGCCTTCGGATGAAGCAGCTGTCAACTCGATTCGAAACGTTTCGATTGGCGACTTCACGAAGGACTTGAGCCCGGAGACGAAGCAGCTACTGATCCAAGGCAACGCCGTCAATTCCACGGCATTCGAAGGAGATCAGGAAGGAGAACACACTTTTATTGGATCCAAGACCGAGGTCGCCCTTCTCACATTCAGCCGGGATGAGCTGGCAGCTGGACCCGTTCAGGAAGAGCGGACGAACGCAAACGTCGTCCAGGTCGTGCCGTTCGACTCGGCAGTCAAATACATGGCGACTGTAGTCAAGTTACCCGATGGAAAGTACAGAGTGTACGTAAAGGGGGCCTCGGAAATTCTTCTGAAGCAATGCACCAAAGTCCTTGACAACCCCAGTGGCTCTGAGTTGAGTGCTGTGGATATGACGGCCGAAGAAAAGGAGATGTTTGCACAGACGATCAACTCGTACGCCGGCCAAACCCTCCGCACCATCGGCTCTTCATTCCGGGACTTTGACTCCTGGCCGCCCAAGGATGCCATCTCCAAGGATGACTCCAGAACTGCAGACTTCGACAAGATCCATCAAGATATGACGCTCGTTGCCATCTACGGCATCAAAGACCCACTGCGACCTTCTGTTATCGACGCCATCAAAGACTGCAATCATGCAGGCGTTATCGTCCGCATGGTCACGGGTGACAACATCCTGACTGCCAGAGCCATTGCCAAGGAATGTGGCATCTATCATCCCGAAGACGGCGGCATCGCTATGGAGGGCCCGACTTTTCGGCGCAAGACGGAAGAAGAACTCAAAGACATCGTTCCCAAGCTGCAGGTTCTCGCTCGCTCAAGCCCCGAAGACAAGAGGATACTGGTCCGAACTCTGAAGGACCTTGGCGAGACGGTTGCCGTGACCGGTGATGGCACAAACGACGCTCCCGCGCTCAAGATGGCAGACATCGGGTTCTCCATGGGCATCGCCGGTACTGAAGTCGCAAAGGAGGCATCTGGCATCATTCTTATGGATGATAATTTTGCTTCCATTGTTAAAGCCCTGATGTGGGGAAGAGCTGTCAATGACTCCGTGAAGAAGTTTCTGCAGGTATGTCAAGCGGGACCTTCGCTATTCTCTCCCCGTCACAAGCGCTGACCCTTGAACAAGTTCCAACTTACCGTCAACGTTACCGCTGTCGTCTTGACCTTCGTTACTGCGGTTGCCAGTTCAAGTGAGCAGTCGGTATTGAATGCTACCCAACTTCTTTGGGTGAATCTCATCATGGATACTTTTGCTGCCCTTGCACTTGCTACCGACCCCCCAACGCGCAGTGTTTTGGACCGCAAGCCTGACCGAAAGTCAGCGTCGCTCATAACTCTGAGAATGGCTAAGATGATCATTGGCCAGGCCATCTGTCAGCTAGTCATTACCTTTGTATTGAACTTTGCCGGAAAGAGTCTTATGGGTTATGGCGACTCTGACGACGACCATAAACGTTTGAGCACTCTCGTGTTCAACACGTTTGTTTGGCTGCAAATCTTCAACGAACTCAAGTAAGTGCCTGGGAATGGCTTGCCGACTAAGCATTTGCTAACCATCAACTAGCAACCGCCGACTGGACAACAGGTTCAACGTCTTCGAGAACATTACCAAGAATTACTTCTTCATCGGTATCAACCTGATCATGATTGGTGGACAAATACTCATCATATTTGTTGGAGGCGCCGCATTCCAGATCATGCCTCTGAATGGGAAGGAATGGGGGCTGTCTATCGGTCTCGGCGCGATTTCTCTTCCTTTTGGAGTCTTGATCCGCTTAATCCCCGACGCATGGGTGGCGGCATGTCTGCCTTGGTTCATCAGAAAGAAATGGGCGCCAGACACCATCTCAGACAAACGGCTCGAGGAGCATCGCAGGTTCGCCGATGGGCTTGACCCCCCTCTGCGGACACACACCGGACTCCGGGGCCGCAGGGCAGAGGAGCACACTCCGTTCATACAGAAAGTGCGCAAAGCCAAGGTCCATGCCAAAGAGAAGCTGGGCGGTCACGACCGCAGCGCATCGCCGACTAAACAGGGTTAATAGGGGTGTAGCTCAGGATTCATAATGCTGTACTTGTTCAGTTGATCCACCGTAGTCTCACTTATTCTAAAATTGATTACCCGTTGTCGAGTTGTTTGACAAGTTTGTTTCCCTACGCCGTTAGATATATTGCATGCCACTTCGTTCTCACTGAATTGCCCATGATGTAGTTATGTTGGTCATCTTTTGTGGTTCTAGTGACTTGCGCCAGCATCGAAATGTGGCTTGACAGCAACTTTGTGAGGCTGACGCAGTCCATTGATCGCCTTAGTCATCAAGCAAGTGTTGGACGAAGAGGCCGGTGGATCAGCCAGCCAATCAGAGGGTACGCATTTCGGCAAAGCTAGTTGCTCCCGGAACATCGCGAATTTCGTCAAGACTCGCTCCCCAAAACCATCCGAGCCAACCCACTTCCAACGACCACCGCCTCGCCGACCGCAACGAAGCACCCTTGCCTCTACACGAGACGTGCGATCTGACAGAACACATTCAAGATGGTATGCTTGGCTCTCAATGGAAGCCCTTCCCATGACCACAATTAGCTAATCGCTCACTCTTTGCTCCTCCGCAGGCCCCCACACGCCCTTTCTACGCGCAAGTCCCCCCCTCGACGTCTCTCCTACTCGCATCACCGAGCGACCGGACTTTCGTGGTCTCGGAGACATACCGAGTGATTGATTGGCCGACGGACCGATTGCGATGACGGGGACACGCTTACTAACGGCTTTGGTGGCATAGTGCTCTTTTCAAGAACAACTTCTCCATGCTCGGCTTTGTCTTTGCGACGGGCTTTGCTTTCGAGCTGTAAGAGCGAATCCCCAAGAAACGAAACCGATACGATTCCCAGGACTACAGGGAGAAGGACCGACAGATCCGGACGTATCGGAATGTTGACAGGAACCGGGATGGGCTGACATGTTGCGCTCTAGGGGCTTCAACGGTGCGATGAACAAGTACTGGGACTACCTGAACCGCGGCGTAAGGACCCCCCCTCGTTTTCTTTTGGTGTTACAACGAACCCGCTTCGAGGGAAACTGCGGTTTCGCTGGAAGCACCCTGGGTCACATGCGAGAAATGGGTTTGCTGACAAGGAGCCGAATGTAGCGTCAATGGAAGGACATCCGCCACAAGTACGTCGAGGCCGCCGACGACGAGGAATAAGCGTGTTGCGACTGGCCACGGACGAGTGTGATTGCGTCAGAGCCGTTGGGAGCTTTGGCTTGGTGGAGGCTCTGCTAGAAAGCGGTGGGACTGTACCGATAGACGGAAGGGCGTTGTAGAACATCAAAGCTACCTTTCTGCATATTACCTACATTTGATTTGCACCGCATCGGCATCCGACTGATCATCAGAGTGATTGACTGTTGTCTTTGATGTACCTGTGCCTGCGAAACCAAGTTCTGTGGGTTGAAGGTCAGGTGTGAGAGGAAATTAGTAAAGGGCGGTGGAAAGACGAATGTCTAGCCTGGCAATGTTGCTTATCTTGAAGGAGCACTTTAAATACGCGGGCCAAGTTGCAGAGATGTTGTTAGGCGCCCCCAGGGCACACTTGAGTGTTATTCGTGGTATAAATGGACATAATCACGGTCACGAGATGGAAATTCGGAATCACTGAAAACCTGCGAGGCACCATTGACGGTTGACTGTTTTTTTTGTTAAATTGGATCTGCCGGGCTATGAAGCAACAGTGAGACACTTTAAGGGAGGGCAATGGCCTCGATCTCGACGTCGACGTTCTTGGGGAGGGTCTTGACGGCGACGCAGCTGCGAGCAGGCTTGTGGGTGAACCACTTCTCATACTCGCCGTTCATCTCCTGGTGGGGGGGCGTCAGGGTGAGATTCGCACGAGAGGAAGGGGGGCAAGGACTCACAGCAAAGCTGCCCATGTCGGCGAGGAAGATGTTGACCTTGACGACCTTCTCGATGGAGGAGCCGGCCTCGACGAGGACGGCCTTGAGGTTGGTGATGCACTGCTTAGTCTTGTCGGTGATGGAGCCCTCGAGGAGGTCGCCGGCGGGGGTGAGAGGGATCTGGCCGGAGCAGTAGATGGCCGTGGGGGTCTTGATGGCCTGGGACTGAGGCAGGGGAAGGAGGAGGGTTAGTCTGACGGCTCCGAGGATGGCTCATTGGTCAGGGAAGATTCATACGTAGGGGCCAACAGCTATCCAACGGGTCAGTCAGCAACTCGTTCCGGAGATTCTATACGTCGTCGATGAGGGCGGGGAGAAGGAGGGGCAACTCACGGGCCGGGGCGTTCTTGGTGAAGATGATGGACTGGTCGGACATCTTGGAGGCGTGGACGCTGAAGGGCTGGAGACGGAGCTTTGTCAGGAGGGACGGGGACAGGGACGGGCGGCAGATGGCGGCGCGGGATGAGAGTCTGGTGACTGATCTGACGAGCGAGGACATTGGCGTGAGCGGCGGACTGAGGGAAAGGGGGAGGGGGAGCTATCGTGGGGGAACTTGGGAAGGGAGGGGTGTTTTTCGACCGGGTTGCGACTACGGAAGTATCTGTACTGGGAGCAACATAAAGTTCATCCGTTTGGGGGGGCGGGCTGCGGAACTCGGTCGACCCCGCCGTCGAGCTCCGTTCTTCGGCGGTCCAGTCACCCTGGCCCCCGGGCGGGTAGCAGCGGGCGCCCTGGCTTCTTTTCGGCCTGTCAAATACGTGTTGAGGCGCGACAACGTGGTCACGTACACATAGAGCCTCGGTTTGAGCTACTTTTTATGTTTTTATAGAATGTCAATTGAGGCACCTTCTCCCACTCTAGTCGGAAAGGCTGAACACCCACTCTACCGACACTTCGTTCGGGTGGCCGCTCCGCCTCATGGCAACGGGATTGACGGTACCCGCGGATAATTTCGGAGTGGCCACTGGCAAAGAATTGTCACAACTTTGGTCAAGCAAACCCTTCTCTCGACTGGTAAGCCTGGACCTGAAACTCAGAATGGTGCGCACGCCGGGCCGTGGGAGACGTTGACAGCCCGTACACCCAGCGTATCCGTTAGAGTGACAATGTATCAGAGGTCCCTTGGTCCATCGAGGGAGCCTTATCTTATCACAGCAACAGCAACGACCGCTTGCTGGCCGCGTGGACAGTAGAACTCTTGGGTACCTGAGTGTGGTTCTCCGGATTTTGTCAATGCAGCTTCGTCCAATCGAATCAACTCAATGGGCCCATGGATGGCCGGATGAAATGATGACAGCTCTCTCACTTTGGCCAAGTGTCCAATCATCCACCACTCCGGACGCTCCCCACGGCCATCCAGTCTTCCCGAAGGTTCAGTGTCAGTCTGCAGCTCGTCAGGGGGGCCCCCCTCCCCTATTGACAATTTTCCCTCCCCTTCAGCGAGAAAGTTGCTCCCGGGGGGAGGGGGGGGGGGGGGGGGACGATCAATCCTTCCTTGTCATTTTGCCCCATGTCTATTTCATCGTCGCGAGCCTTAGAGTTGCAACACTCTTTTTCTTATTTCCCCCTTCTACAACTTCTTTTCCAGTCGCTCCCTACCGCCACCTTTTTCTTCCCCTTCTCTTCTCTCCTCGTTCTATCAGCGTGACGCGAGGGCTGACGCGGTCCACTTTTCCCCATAGCGTGTAAGTAGCTACCTATGTACCTTTGGAAGCCCCTGAGGTGCTCCCTTGGGTGCAGCTCAGCTCAGCTCAGCTCAGCGATACGTACCCTTCCCGTCCTATCGGCGTCGATCAGTTGGAGCTATCTGTCCTTCTCTTTTTCGCCGTGAGATCCTGCCCCCGAGGACCAAAATATTCCCCAGCTCTCCCACAACCCTCCAAGGCTTGTTGTACTGACAAACCTCCATCGCGAGCAGCCCCTCTCGTCTTTTTTCTCCTTATTGATTTCGAACCTTGCCCGAATCATGGCGTCGACGACTGCCACCCCGCAGGGCAGCGTTCGCCAGCGCAACACTGCGAAGCGGCCGACCACGCCGGGCGCCGCCGCCGACGATGTCGCCAATGCACTGAACAACAAGTCCGTTGCAAAGACCAAGCGCACCGGCTCGGGCGCCGAGTACGGCGTCGGCCTCTTCATCACCACCGCCCTCGCCTTCGTCACTCGCTTCTGGGGCATCAGCCATCCTAACGAGGTTGTCTTTGACGAGGTTCACTTTGGCAAGGTACGTCGGGAGCTTTACCAACAACTTAGTCCTCCTCCAACATGCGGACGGCTCCGGCTAACATGACCACCTCCAACAGTTCGCCTCTTACTACCTCGAGAGAACTTACTTCTTCGATGTCCACCCCCCCTTCGGAAAGCTCCTCTTCGCCTTCATGGGATGGCTTGTTGGCTACGACGGACATTTCCACTTCGACAACATCGGCGATTCCTACATCTCCAACAAAGTGCCCTATGTCGCCTTCCGAGCCATGCCCGCCATTCTTGGCGCCCTGACCGTCTCCGTCACCTACCTCATCATGTGGGAGTCCGGCTACAGCTTGCCCGCCTGCCTTCTGGCTGCTGGTCTCGTCCTGCTCGACAACGCCCACATTGGCCAGACCCGATTGATCCTCCTGGATGCCACTCTCGTCTTCGCCATGGCCTGCAGTCTGCTCTGCTACATCAAGTTCTACAAGCTGCGCCACGAGCCCTTCTCCCGCAAGTGGTGGAAGTGGCTTGTCCTGACTGGTTTCGCCCTGTCTGCCGACATCTCGACCAAGTACGTCGGCCTCTTCGCCTTCGTCACCATTGGCTCCGCTGTGATTATCGACCTCTGGGGTCTGTTGGACATCAAGAGGCCCGGTGGCGCTCTGAGCCTCCCCGAGTTTGGCAAGCACTTTGCCGCTCGCGGCTTCGGTCTGATTATCCTGCCCTTCATGTTCTACCTCTTCTGGTTCCAGGTGCACTTTGCCATCTTGACCCGGTCTGGCCCGGGCGACGACTTCATGACCCCCGAGTTCCAGGAGACGCTGAGCGACAACGTCATGTTGGCCAACTCCCTGACTGTCGAGTACTACGATACCATCACCCTGCGCCACAAGGAGACCAAGACCTACCTTCACAGCCACGAGGACCACTACCCTCTGCGCTACGACGACGGCCGTGTTTCCAGCCAGGGTCAGCAGGTCACCGGTTACCCTTATAACGACACCAACAACTACTGGCAAATCATTCCTCTCGTCGATGACCACAAGACTGGCAAGCCCGTCAGAAACCAGGACGTTGTTCGTCTGAGGCACTTGGGCACCGACACGATGCTCCTGTCTCACGACGTGGCCTCGCCTTACTACCCCACGAACCAGGAGTTCACCACCGTTCCCCTGACCGACGCGTACGGCGACCGTATGAACGACACGCTCTTCGAGATCAGAGTCGAGAACGGAAAGCTGGGCCAGGAGTTCAAGACTATCTCGAGCCATTTTAAGCTGATTCACAACCCCAGCAAGGTCGCTATGTGGACCCACACCACTCCCCTTCCCGAGTGGGGACACAAGCAGCAGGAGATCAACGGCAACAAGCAGCTGGCACCCAGCTCCAACATCTGGTTCGTCGAGGACCTCCCCTCGGTCCCCTTGGACTCCAAGAGACGCGAGAAGCCCGAGAAGCAGGTCAAGACTCTGTCCTTCTTCCGCAAGTGGTTTGAGTTGCAGCGGTCCATGTTCTGGCACAACAACCAGTTGACCAGCAGCCACCCCTACGCCAGCCACCCCTACCAGTGGCCTTTCCTGCTCCGCGGTGTCAGCTTCTGGACCCAGAACGACACCCGCCAGCAGATCTACTTCCTCGGTAACCCCGTTGGCTGGTGGCTTGCGAGCAGTCTGTTGGCTGTCTTTGCCGGTATCATTGGCGCGGACCAGGTGTCGCTTAGACGGGGCATTGACGCTCTTGACCACCGTAAGCTCCCGTACCTGTCCTGTGACCTCCAATGTCGATGCTAACCATGTCCAGGCACCCGGTCACGACTGTACAACTCCACCGGCTTCTTTTTCCTGGCTTGGGCCACTCACTACTTCCCCTTCTACTTGATGGGCCGTCAACTCTTCCTGCACCACTACTTGCCGGCTCACCTCGCTTCTTGTCTAGTCGCCGGTGCCCTTCTAGAGTTCATCTTCACAGCCGAGCCTGCGCCCGAGGAGGGTTACCAGGCTATCAAGGGCAACAACAAGGCCGTTGGACCCAAGAGACATGTGTCTGCCCGCGAGCGGTTTGCCGGCCAAAGCCTTGTCGGCGCCTGGATTGCTTGCGGCGTCATCCTGCTTATTGCTGTCGCTGGCTGGTACTTCTTCCTGCCGTTGACGTACGGTTACCCTGGTCTGAGTGTGGAGGAAGTCGTCCGTCGCAAGTGGCTCGGCTACGACCTGCACTTTGCCAAATAAGCAAGAGTTGCGATAACCAAGCCCGCGCGGGATTGGTGCACACAGCAGATGATGCTGCCCTAACATCAGGTTGACTCTCATAACCAGCAACTCGCAGTAGTAAACGGCCAAGGGAATACAGTAACAACAAGGAGCCCAAATAAAGAACAGGAGGCTTGTGGTTGTAAGATGAGACGGTGAATCCAAAAAAGGGGCGCCTTGGAGTGTAGAAGTAGTTTTCTTGAGTCAATGATAAAATTTCAAAACGGATGGTTTCCTGTTATTGACATGATATGCGTATGAGGTGTGCGTTCATGAACGACACGATGAGCGCTAGCCACAGTATGTCACCAGATCCAGACTTTTACGCTTTACTCTGGAGCTCTCATCTACATCTAACTCGTCAAATGAACGCCAGTTGTCCAGACTGCAAGTGCAAAAGCTTGTGCACTTGTCAAGTCATCCTTTTGGGGTTTCCTTTGCCGAGACTGCTCGTCACTTCTCAAAGGTCTATAGATGCTAGAGCAAGAACACGGCCACGTGGTATGTGGTCATGGAGGCGTTGGCCACGCAAATAGTTCATTAAGGGGAGGGTGGTCTCCTTGGGATGGCTAGTGGTTTTCAACCGGGGGGTCAAGAGTCTCAGGGCAAGTGTGTCCGATTACAGTCGGCGGACCATCTGCCACTATCGTACATTCGCTCGGGACGAGATGGCAGCTGGTTAGAAGCCGTGCAATCTCACGGTTTCCTCTTGCTGAGGCAAACCGGAGAGCGTTTCCGAGGCAGCCACGCCTCGCGTTAACGTCTGCTCCATTGTCTATCAGGCCTTGAAACTCTTAAAAGCCCACAACGGCAGGCATGATAGAGCCCCGATGGCCGAGGTCCCAGGGCATCTCCCAATTGGCAATCAAATTTGTATAAGGAAAGTCACGCTTCAATCATGGCCTTGTCTTGCAAGAACAATATTGTTTTTTGTTTTCTTTGAACAACACCCTCGGAACGCTCAGCTAGCCTTGCACGGCCCATCTAGAGTTCTGCCGCATGCAGTGCCAGTGGGTGTTCCAGCCCGATATAGCCTGCGAGTGTACCCTTGGTATCGGTCAGATATACAAGGCAGGTCTTTGCGACTGCAACACTGGCGGTTGCAAGTTGGAATCGGTCGTCACATACGAGATACTCCTTGACCGAGAAGTGGGCGAGGTGTATTTCTCCCACAGTCTCGGTGTAGACGATGTCTATCCGGGCCTTGGTAATCGCCCACTAGCCCAGGGCGGCATTGCAGTGTATCAACTTCGCGGAATAGCCTGCGGCCAGCGTCGAAGTCTGGTTGATTGCCCTCTATCTGCGTGGCTATTACGTCGATTGCAGCTGAGAGAGTCAAAGGTCGTTTAGCGTGGACGATGAATTGCAAGAGGCGCATCGCATCACTTTTGAATTCTGGTGGTATGTTCTGCAGCATGCGCTTACACGTCTCAATCGGGTCGGATGGCAAGGGATCGGGCGCCGACAACCAGCGAGGCAGTGTTTCGACATATTCTTTGGTATCTGGTAACTACCGCGGCGGCCATGATTTCATTCGAATCTCGATGCATACGGCCGATATCGTCGTGCGAGCTACTCAAAGTCAGAAGATAGTAGTCGGACTGGGGAACTGATGAACTAGAGACATGGAGTTGCTTCTGCTGGAAAGTGAGCCGGTGTCAGGCCAAGTGGAAGAGAAGGATACGGATGGCAGACGACGAGAAAAGTCAGATGGTAAATTTCTGGGGAGACCGGACACCTCCTAGACTCCATCGAGCATAGGATCGTATCAAAGCTCCCGCCTGTCACATAATCAGAGGGTCTTCAGCGATTGCCTACGGCAAGTTGCAGCAGCAAACAGACCACCCGGTCTGCGGATGTGATTTGCGATGAAGCCCATGGTATCCAACTGCCCCTTTTGCCATATAAGAAGCGCAACGGCATCTGGAGGCCAAGCGATGGCCGTTTGTTTGACGTCTCTGCCGCTGGACCATGGCTACTACATGAAGCCGACACGACGAACAGAGAAACGAAAGAGGAGAAAGACCACAAGGCCCGACCGGACCTGCTCAGATCTGCCAAGAGTTGTCAATTTTGAGTTGCAATCTTTCTTGATCCCTATCAAAGTGCGTTCCCAGTTGAATGGAATCAATATGGTGATGCTCCATCATGTACGGATAGCGTTGGCTTATACCATGGTACCTAATATCCGTACACGTTTCTGTGTTACAAGCCGACATAGTTGCAGATGTATCACTTGTGGGCGACTCGTGTGCAGGGATAACGGTTCTCTACATCAGCCAATCGCCTTTCTCCTCAGTTTCCCCACTCTTCCCAAATAGGCCCTGACAGCTCTGCCCACCAATGACGCTCGGCCCTCTGACGGCTGCCTAGGTAGGTAGGTCCACAGTACGTACCTTTAGCAGGGGTCCTTGCGGGGGGTGCCCCTGTGAAGAGTTACCTGTATATTTCTGAACCGGTAACGAGCCTTGTCGCCCGTCTTGGCTGGTACAATATTGTAAGACAGGCGGAGTGAGAAGGGGCAGCTCCATCTTGATGTGGGTAGCGACATACTATACCGTATCTGTATACACTGAGCAAATACATCATCTACTTGGATTTAGGTGGATTAATAAAGTGCTCCTCGTAGCACCTAAGCCTCGTTTGAAGCAGAACGCTAGCTCTTTCTGGTACCCACCTTGCCTATTGCCGTTGGCTTAGAAGTTAGAGCCAAGTGGACAATGTATTTGCCCAGTGTACATATTCCGTAGACGTAGTTAAGGTGACCA
>JASUDE010000240.1:0-37255 GCA_034509685.1 Colletotrichum cereale | reverse complement strand
AAACGCCCCCCCCCGGGGGGGGGGGGGTTACTAGACCCAGTCCCACAAAAAACGTAATATGTAGGGCGGCGAAATGGGTTACCTGACCATGGTCAGGTAACCTCTTCTAAAAGTAAACTTCAACCTGTAAATATTTTTTTTTCAACCACAAGAAAGCTTTCTAAACCGCTTCCGAACCAGAAGATGACATTTTCTCTCCTTTAGAGGAAGGTATTATCATCTACCTCAAAACGGGCCCGGACCTCGCAGTCAGGGTCGCAGGTTATGCTAGGGCAGTTTTCTAAATTGATTCCGATTTAGTTACAGATCAATTCTCACCCGATTCTGGAAACTTACTTTTTTTGGTTGCGGCGCAATGCGCACATTTACCCTCAGGAGGGAGACCAGCGTCCTTGCGCATCTGAGTGAGATGGGGCTAGAATTGATTCAGGATCAGTTAGAACGACTCTAGAATCAGTTGCGAATCACTTACCATTATGTCCTGGCTACGCTTGCGTATAGGAACCCGCAGGAGCGGGGGCGGGGTCTGCGCCTTCCGTTTCTTAGAAGGAGTCTGGATATCACCCTCGCGACGGGCACCTGCTGCGTAACCCAGAAGCTTATCGTAGAAGTCTATTCAGAATCAGTTCCGAACGGGTTTGGGATCGATTCCGAATCACTTACCAGTAGCTTCATTGTTGTTCTCAACTGAGTTAGCACCGGCCTTTCGGCCCTTAACCTTAACCGGGACACCGTTCAGCTTATGCTTCTTAACATGATTCTTAAGATTACTCTCAGAACTAAAGCGGACGTCCTTTTAGAATTAGTTTAGAATTAGTTTAGAATTAATACAGAATCAGTTTAAAATATACCTTAATACAGGTAATACTGCCAGACTTACCACTAAAGCAGCAATAGACCTCGCTAGGGGCAAGCTTCACCTCATTATCCTAAATAAAGTTATTAGTTTAGAATCAGTTAAGAATTAGTTTAGAATCACTTACTTAATTAAACTTAAATGTAATAGGCTAGCATCACCTTATAACAGGCGTATAGTAACTTAATACAATTTATCTAAGCTAGGGAGAGAAAGTAGGAAGTATAAATAACGTATAGTTTATATAGGCCTTTATCTTATATGTATTATATATACGTATCCCTCTTAGCTAGTTATAAGTAATAGTAAGTTATAGTAAACACTAGCCTAGCTATACTTATTATAGTATAGCCTATAATATATACTTTTATCTTATGCTATAGGGCTTTACTAGCCCTCTATAGTTATATACTATATCTTAAAAAATTACCTACTAAATAATCCTATAGGCTAGTAGGCTTATTATTTATTTTTTCTTTTTTTTATTAGCCTTTTTATTAATATTATAAGTATTTATTTTATATATAACTATATTTTCTTTTTACTTTTATTATTTTTTTACTAATTATTAGTTATTAATTATAGAAATTAGATAATTTATAATAGCTATAAGTAAACTAATCTTTATATAGGCCTACGTATATATATATATATACCTACTAATTAGTTACTAACTTATAAGATAGCCTCTTACTATCTTTAGTTACTCCTTATCCCCTAAAGATAATAAGGTTTTTAACTTTATTACCCCTCTTACTATAAGTTACTTTCTTTTAGTAAGCGTATTACGTAAGTTAACTAACTTAGTTAGGATAATAAGGATAATAAGAATAATAAAGCTAATAAGGCTAACTATAGCTTTTTAGTTATAAAGAGACGCTATACTAATACTTTTACTTCTACTACTACTTTTATTTATATACTAACTATCCTTTATATATACTTTTACTTCTTATATATATTCTACCTTATATATAACCTTACTACTATCTATTATATAGAGAATATTAGCGCCTATAGGTACTACTATCTCTTTTATATATAGTCTAACTATAGCTACTAACTTATAAGTCTTTTATTACTTATATAAATCTTATACCTTACTAATATAACTTAAATCCCTAAGGCCTCTTTAGGCTTTTATAAGGTAATATCTATTACTACTTATACTACTACCCTAACTACCTTTAGCTTTATAGAGTATACCTCCTTCTAGCTAGCTATTAAGGCTTAAAAGGTTATAACTAACTTAGAGTAAGAGGTATAGAAAAGTACTAAGAAGACGTATAGAAAGTATACCTATAGTATATCTAATAATATACCTCTTACGCCTACTACGCCTACTTCCTCTTTCTTAGCTATTACTATTACTACTACTACTACTACTACTACTAACGCTATGTATAGTAAGGTTACTTCTTACCTAAGTAGTCTTATAGCTACCTAAAGTAAACACCTTATTATTATAGTTAAAGAGATCTTAGTTTCTCTTAAGAGAGTAAGTATTAGTCTTTTTTTTTCTTTTATATAACCTTTATACTAACTTTATATCTTTAGTTTATTAACTTTATTACTACTAACTTTAGTTATAGCCTCTCCCTTAAGCTAAAAGACTTTTAGTAAAGGAGTCTTTTATATATTTTAAGTGTACTTATTTTATATAGCTTTACTACTTACCTTATAAAGCCTAATTATTCTTTATAAGTTATAGCCTTTTAATAGAGATTTATTACTATAATAGGCTAGTATTACCTTATAATAGGCGTATAGTAACTTAATATAATTTATTTAAGCTAAAGAGAGAAAGTAAGAAGTATAAATAACGCACGGTTTATATAGGCCTTTATCTTATATATATTATATATATACACCCCTCCTAGCTAGTTATAAGTAATAGTAGGTTATAGTAAGCACTAGCCTAGCTATACTTATTATAGCGTAGCCTATAATACGTACTCCCCTCTTACGCTATAAGGCTTTACTAACCCTCTATAGTTACATACTATATCTTAAGAAATTACTTACTAAATAATCCTATAGGCTAGTAGGCTTATTATTTATTCTTTTTTTTTTTCTTACTAGCCCTTTTATTAATATTATAAGTATTTATCTTATATATAACTATACTTTCCTTTTACTTTTATTATCCTTTTACTAATTACTAGTTATTAATTATAGAAATTAGATAATTTATAATAGCTATAAGTAAACTAATCCCTACGCAGGCCTACGCGCGCGCGCGTGTGTACCTACTAATTAGTTACTAACTTATAAGATAGCCTCTTACTATCTCTAGCTGCTTTTTATCTCCTAAAGATAATAAGGTTTTTAACCCTATTACCCCCCTTACTATAAGTTACTTTCCTTTAGTAAGCGTATTACATAAGTTAACTAACCTAGCTAGGATAATAAGGATAATAAGAATAATAAAGCTAATAAGGCTAATTATAGCTTTTTAGTTATAAAGAGATATTATACTAACGCCTCTACCCCTACTACTACTTCTACCTATATACTAACTATCCTTTATATATACTTTTACTTCTTATATATATACTACCTTACGTATAACCTTACTACTATCTATTATATAAAGAATATTAGCGCCTATAGGTACTACTATCTCTCCTATATATAGTCTAACTATAGCTACTAACCTATAAGTTTTTTATTATTTATATAAATCTTACGCCTTACTAATATAATTTAGATCCCTAAGGCCTCTTTAGGCCTTTATAAGGTAATATCTATTACTACTTATACTACTACTTTAACTACTTCTAGCTTTATAAAGCGTACCTCTTTCTAGCTAGCTATTAAGGCCTAAGAGGTTGTAACTAACTTAGAGTAAGAGGTGTAAAAAAGCGTTAAGAAGACGTATAGAAAGCGTACTTATAGTGCGTCTAATAATATGCCTCTTACGCCTGCTACACCTACTTCCTCTTTCCTAGCTATTACTACTACTACTACTACTACTACTACTACTACTAACGCTACGCATAGTAAGGTTACTTCCTACCTAAGTAGTCTTATAGCTACCTAAAGTAAACGCCTTATTATTATAGTTAAAGAGATTTTAGTCTCTTTTAAGAGAGTAAGTATTAGTTTTTTTTTTTCTTATATAACCTTTATACTAACTTTATATCTTTAGTTTATTAACTTTATTACTACTAACCTTAGTTATAGCCCCTCCCTTAAGCTAAAAGACTCTTAGTAGGGGAGTCTCTTATATATTCTAAGTATACTTATTTTATATAGCTTTACTACTTACTCTATAGGGCCTAGTTATTTTTTATAGGCTATAGCCTTTTAATAGAGATTTATTACTTATCTACTTATTATACGTCTTTATTTTTCTTTATACATATATATTACCTTTATTATAGACGTTAATAGGTTTATACTTCTCTTTAAAGGAGTCTAAGGCTATAGTGTTTTTAACTAATTTAATAGGTTTTTATATAGCTTTAGTAAAACCCTCTTAGCGTACTAGCGCCTAATACGTTCTTATTTTTCTTTTACTACGCTATTATATACTAATTATTTCTATAACGCACTATTTTTTTTTACTATCTTCTATTAGGGGGGAAGGCTACGCGTTATAAGCTTTTTAGCCTAGTAAAAAGTTATTCTTAGTATAGCGTAATAGGTTTATATAAAATTAGTTATAGATATTACTAAGTACGTTAAGTTTAACTATAAGGGGGCTAATTACTTTAGTAACTTAGTAATAGTAGTATAGCTAATTAAGCTTATAATTTAGTTATAAAGAGTAATAATTATATATTAATAGCTATATATTATTACCTACTTTAAACCTTTTAGCTATACTTTATTACTTATTAGCTAATTCTTCTATATATTATTAGGCTGTAGCTATTACTACTTATACTATTATAGTTACTTTAGTTATTTTTTATATAAGTTATTTAGTAACCTTTTTATATATATCTATTGCCTTCTATACGCTCTCTTTAACTATAATAGGGTCTATATAGTAGCTATACTTTATAAAGAAAAAGCTTAACTTAGTTACTAACGTAGTGTAGTTATTAATTACTAATTACGTAACTAGTATCTAACGCACCTAATCCTCTTAAAGGTAACTTACGTAGGCGTATAGCGTTACTTAGATCTTTTAGTTAAAGCGCTTTATAGCTTTATTACTCTATAGGTAATATAATATACTTAGTCTCTACTTAATACCTATAAGTATGTAAAACCTATACTAAAACTTACTTATTTAGTTACTTCCTCTATTACTAATAATACTTTTTAGTATACTATAAAAGTAGTAATAGTAACCTAAAAATCTTTTAGTATATACCTCTATATCTATTATTACTATTAGTTTAAGTATTACTAACTTTCTTAGGCGGTTTATAATAACCTATATATTAGTAGTGTAGTTAAGGCTAGATAGTAGGAGATTTATAATAAAGTCTATTAATAGGTTGCTTTTTAAGCGCTTAGGTATGCTTAATAGTTATAAAAGGCTTTTCTTTATATTACGCTAGATCTTACTACTTTTATATACGTTATAGTTATAAATAAAGTACTATACTATTTATAACTAGCCTAGCTAGTAAAACCTTTATAAAAGTATCTCTAAGGTGCTATTTCTCTTAAGGTGCCTAGTTATAGTTAAGTTATAGCTTTATTATACTAACTAGGTGTATAGGCTATTAGAGGGGGAATTAGGGTTATTATTACTTAGCACCTATATCCTCCCCCTCTAGGTAAGTTGTTTTATATTATTAAGGTAGTAGTCTATAATCTAAATATATAACTAGAGGTTAGGTAGGAGTAAGTAGTCTTCTTACTAGACGGCTGTATATACTACTTAGAAGACAGCATTACTATCCTACGTTATAGCCTATAAAGCTTATAGTTCTTTATCTTTAAATACCTCTACGTGTAGCGCTAGAGGCGCCTCTATTATATAGTAGGCTATTACTAGTTACGCTTTATTTAAGATTATTTAGATAATACGTCTTTATTAGTAGTTATTATCTTATATAAAGGAGGCGTCCTGCTTACGCTAGGAGAGTATATTAGAAACGCTTACGTTCTTATTAAGCTAGTATATAATATAGAAGTTATATTCTATAAGCGTTTTAGCCTAACGGCTCTAGTGCTTTATTAACTTCTACTTTTTTATAAAGTACTTAAGGGACTTATAGTTTACTATTACTTTAAAGGGCTTTTTAGTACTATATAACTCTACTTTTTATACTTAGAGGTAATTTAGTACTACTAATAGCTTCTTATTATAGATAGAGTAGTTATATTACGCTAGCGTAAGCTTTTATAAGTAAAAAGTAATAAGTTAGTACTTACTTTTATTATTTACTTATATTAAAGCGCCCCTTAGTATAAACCTAAAGTAGTTAGTTTTTATAAACGTTAGGGCGTCTAAGTTAAAGTTTTATAGTAGTAAGGCTATTATAAAGTAGTTCTTAAGCTTCTTAAATGTTATAGCGTACTCTATAGACTATATAAATACTACGTTTTTCTTTATAAAGTAAGTTATTAGCTTAACTACCTTAGTATAGTTAGGTATAAATATCTAGTAATAGTTAGTAAAGCCTAAGAAGCTTCTTATACCCTTAATAGACTAAGGCGCTAACTACTTATAAATAGTATATACCTTTTTTAGGTTTACTAAGACGCTTTTTCTAGCTTTTAGAATAAAGCTAATATACTTTACTTTCTTTATACTAAAGTTACTTTTCCCTACGTCTAGGCTAAGCCTTACTACATAAAGCTTCTTAAGAACTTAGTAAACCTTTTGCTTATAGTCCTTTTTTATTCTATTAGAATAAATAAGGATATTATTAAGGTATATAGTAATAAAGTTATTAAGAAACTTCTAAAGTAAGCTATTTATAAAGCGCTACTAGTTTATAGGTATATTTATTAGCCTAAAGGGGTAAACTAACTATTTAAAAAGCCTATATTATATATAAAAAGTAGTCTTATACTTATTACTTTTAGTAATTTATATTTTATAAAAGGCTGTTACTATATCTACCTTAGTATACTACTTTACTACTCCTATATAGTAAAGCGTTTTAGAGATTAGAAGTAGTAAATAATAGTTCTTCTTTATAATAGCGTTTAGTACTTTATAATTATAATAAAAGTATAACCTACTACCTAGTTTATATATAAAGAGTACTAGTACCCCTACTATAAAGCTGCTTACTTAGATAAAGCCCTTATTAAGGAGGTCTTTTAGGGTCTTCTTTAAGACTAGTAGTTCCTCCCTTAACATACTATAAAGGGGGCCTTATAGTAAGATTACTTTTAGTTTTAATTCTATATAGTAGTTATAGCTAGGTTAGTGTAGTAGTACTTTTATTAAGGTATTAGGGTTAAATAAGTTACTATATTCTTTATATACCTATTATAGTAATACTATAACCTTAGTAGTTTATTTTACTCTTTTATCTAACTTTAGCTATAAAGCTTTCTCTATGTTAGTAAGGCTAACTACTATAATTTAGAAGAAAGCCTATAAGTCTTTACTTATCCCTTTTATAGATAGGTTACGTTAAGCGGCGTAATCCTTACGTATAGCCTTATAATAGATAGCTATAAAGGTAGGCGCTTTAATTACTTAAGTGGCTTTAATTTTATATACTATTATAGACTCTTATTAACTAACTAGGCGTAGCGTAAGGTCTACTTACCTATAGTAAATAGTACGCTTTATAGCGTTATAAATAGCGTAGTTATATTTTATCTAAGGTTTTCCTAGGAATATATTAACGTTAAGGCTGCGTACGATGTATGCGTATATATACTAGTAGTATCTATAAAGTTTAAGGTTAAATATAACTACTCCCTTTACTATTATACTAGTTAATTTATTAGTAAACCCTTTTAAAGGGATTTTTTATTAAAAGACGTATAGGAAGCGCTAAGCGTGTGTAAAGTTATAGTTTACTATTATATAAGTATTATAACTAGTATTAGTAAGGGCTTAGGTAGAGGATCCTTTATTAACGTAGATATCTAATAGTATAGCTAGTTTAATTATTCTTTTTTTATACTAAAACTCTTTTTATTTTATATGCTTTTTACTTATTAGCTTTAAAACCTAATTTTACTCTAAAGCTATTCTTTTTCTAACTTCTTTTTACTTTTAGTAGTACTATAAGCGTTATTACTTTCCTTAAGCTTCTTAATCTTAGCGGTTACTTTAGCTATATAGGTAGGCTTACTTTTTTTTTTCTTACTATTAGGGTAATTATAAGCTAGGTATTTAATCTTTTAGTAGGTATAGTACTAATATGTTTTAGTATACGCTTTCTACGCCTTAAGGTGTTCTTTTTCTTTAGCTTTACTAGCTATATATACTATTATTTTTCCTATTATTTATATATCTCTATTAGCCTCTTTTAACGCTAGGGGTAGTAGGTATTTATAAGTAGGCTATATACTACTAGCTAGGTTTTTAACTTTTTAGGCTACTTTACTTACTTATTATATATATATATAAAAGGTAGAAGAGAGTAAAATACTTACTAGTACGCTTTAAATATAGAGGGGAAGGGCGTTTAAAAGGAGTATAATTTATATTTTACTTAGCTATAGGTAGCCTTTAGCTTTAGCTAATACCTATTTAAACTTTAGGAGGAAGGTAGTAAAAGATTTATACTTCTTTATCTTAATACTTATTAAGGAGGTAGACGCATAAGTCTCTACGTTTAGGTTACTATACGTACGCTTTAGGTACTTTAGGAACTTTTTAGGGTTATAATCTACTTAAGCTCCCCCTATTTTATAGTAGGTTAACACTATTCTCTAAAGCGCTATATCTAAGTAGGAGTTAATAAAGTACTAAGCCTTTTGCTTTATTATAAAGAACGCTTTATTAATATATAGCTTATTATATATCTAGCGTAACTATATAGGGAAGTCTTAGCGCTAGCTAGAAAACTTTAGGGGGTTTAGTATTAGTTTCTAAATAACCTAGGGGTAGTTTTTAGCTAGTGTAAGCGTAATAACTATAGCAGCTGCTATAGGTATAGTGTTTACTACTTCTAAAGACTCCTTATTATATAATTTAATTATAAGGCTTACACCTTAGGGGTTAGTGCTTCTTACTTTAAGCTCTCTTATTTCCTATATTATCTCTACTATTACTTACTTTAAGGTTATAACTTTAGCTTTTACTTTAGCTAATAGAGAGGTTTTATAGCTTATTACTATTTTAGCGTCTTATTATATACCTATTATATAGTATAATTAGTAAGGTATTTATTTTTATTTTAAAAGCTTAGATATATAATAGGCTAGTATTACCTTATAATAGGTATATAGTAACTTAATACGATTTATTTAAGCTAGGGAGAGAAAGTAGGAAGTATAAATAACGCACGGTTTGCGTAGGCCTTTATCTTATACGTATTATATGTATACACCCCTCCTAGCTAGTTATAAGCGATAGTAGGTTATAGTAAGCACTAGCCTAGCTATACTTATTATAGCGTAGCCTATAATAATTACTTATCTACTTATTATATATCTTTATTTTTATATATATATATATATTACCTCTATTATAGACGTTAATAGGTTTATACTTCCTTTAAAAAAGTCTAAAGCTATAGTATTTTTAACTAATTTAATAGGTTTCTATATAGCTTTAGTAAAACCCTTTTAGTATACTAACGCCTAATGTGTTTTTATTTTTTTTTTATTATACTATTATATACTAATTATTTTTATAATATACTATTCTTTTTTACTATTTTTTATTAGAGGGGAAGGCTATATATTATAGGCTTTTTAGCTTAGTAAAAAGTTACTTTTAATATAGCGTAATAGGTTTATATAAAACTAGTTATAAATATTACTAGGTATATTAAGTTTAACTATAAGGGGGCTAATTACTTTAGTAACTTAGTAATAGTAGTATAACTAATTAAGCTTATAATTTAGTTATAAAAAGTAATAATTATATATTAATAGTTATATATTATTACTTACTTTAAACCTTTTAGCTATACTTTATTACTTATTAGCTAATTCTTTTATATATTATTAGGCTATAGCTATTACTACTTATACTATTATAGTTACTTTAGTTATCTTTTATATAAGTTATTTAGTAACCTTTTTATATATATTTATTACCTTTTATATACTCTTTTTAACTATAATAAGGTCTATATAGTAGCTATACTTTATAAAAAAAGAGCTTAACTTAGTTACTAATATAGTATAGTTATTAATTACTAATTACGTAACTAGTATCTAATACGCCTAATCCTCTTAAAGGTAACTTATATAGGCGTATAGTATTACTTAGATCTTTTAGTTAAAGTGCTTTATAGCTTTATTACTCTATAGGTAATATAATATACTTAGTCTCTACTTAATACTTATAAGTATATAAAACCTACGCTAGAACTTACTTATTTAGTTACTCCCTTTATTACTAATAATACTTTTTAGTATACTATAAAAGTAGTAATAGTAACTTAGAAATCTTTTAGTATACACCTCTATATTTATTATTACTATTAGTTTAAATATTACTAACTTTCTTAGGTAGTCTATAATAACCTATATATTAGTAGTATAGTTAGGGCTAGATAGTAGGAGATTTATAATAAAGTCTATTAATAGGTTGCTTTTTAGGCGCTTAAGTATACTTAATAGTTATAAAAGGCTTTTCTTTATATTATATTAGATTTTACTACTCCTATATATATTATAGTTATAAATAAAGTACTATACTATTTATAACTAGCTTAGCTAATAAAACCTTTATAAAAGTATCTTTAAAATACTATTCCTCCTAAAGTACTTAGTTATAGTTAAGTTATAGCTTTATTATACTAACTAAGTGTATAGGCTATTAGAGGGGGAATTAGGGTTATTATTACCTAGCACCTATATCTTCTTCCTCTAGGTAAGTTATTTTATATTATTAAGGTAGTAGTCTATAATCTAAATACGTAACTAAAGGTTAGGTAGAAGTAAGTAGTCCTCTTATTAGATAGCTATATATACTACTTAGAAGATAGTATTACTATCTTATATTATAGCTTATAAAGCTTATAGTTTTTTATTTTTAAATACCTTTACGTATAGCGCTAAAGGCGCTTCTATTATATAGTAGGCTATTACTAGTTACGCTTTATTTAGAATTATTTAGATAATATATCCCTATTAGTAGTTATTATCTTATATAAAAAGGGTGTCTTACTTATACTAAAAGAGTACGTTAGGAATACTTACGTTTTTACTAGGCTAGTATATAATATAGAAGTTATATTCTATAAGCGTTTTAGCCTAATAGCTTTAGTACTTTATTAACTTCTACTTTTTTATAAAGTACTTAAGGGACTTATAGTTAACTATTACTTTAAAAGGCTTTTTAATACTATATAACTTTACTCTTTACGCTTAAAGGTAATTTAGTACTACTAATAGCTTCTTATTATAAATAAAGTAGTTATATTATACTAGTATAAGCTTTTATAAGTAAAAAGTAATAGGTTAGCGCTTACTTTTATTATTTATTTATATTAAGGCGCCCTTTAGTATAAACCTAAAGTAGTTAGTCTCTATAAATATTAAGGCGTTTAGGTTAAAGTTTTATAGTAGTAAGGCTGTTATAAAGCAGTTCTTAAGCTTTTTAAATACTATAGTATACTTTATAAACTATATAAACACTACGCCTTTCTTTATAAGGTAAGTTATTAGCTTAACTACCTTAGTATAGTTAGGTATAAATATTTAGTAATAGTTAGTAAAGCTTAAGAAGCTTCTTATACCCTTAATAGACTAAGGTACTAACTACTTATAAATAGTATACACTTTTTTTAGGTCTACTAAGACGCTTTTCTTAGCTTTTAGAATAAAGCTAATATATTTTACCTTCTTTACGCTAAAGTTACTTTTCCTTACGTCTAAGCTAAGCTTTACTATATAAAGCTTTTTAAGAACTTAGTAAACCTTTTACTTATAGTCTTCTTTTATCCTATTAGAATAAATAAAGATATTATTAAGGTATATAGTAATAAAGTCGTTAAGAAACTTCTAAAGTAAGCTGTTTATAAAGCACTATTAGTTTATAGGTGTATTTATTAGCCTAAAGGGGTAAACTAACTATTTAAAAAGCCTATATTATATATAAAAAATAGTTTTATACTTATTACTTTTAGTAATTTATATTTTATAAAAAGCTACTACTGTATCTACTTTAGTATACTACTTTACTACTCTTATATAGTAAAGCGTTTTAAAGATTAGAAGTAGTAAATAATAGTTTTTTTTTATAATAGCGTTTAGTACTTTATAATTATAATAAAAATATAACCTACTACTTAGTTTATATATAAAAAGCACTAGCGCTTTTACTATAGAGCTACTTACTTAGATAAAGCCTTTATTAAAGAGGTCTTTTAGGGTCTTTTTTAGGATTAGTAATTCCTCCCTTAATATATTATAAAAAGGGCCTTATAGTAAGGTTACTTCTAGTTCTAATTCTATATAGTAGTTATAGCTAGGTTAGTATAGTAGTAATATAGCCCTCCTAGCAGCCGTTCTAAATCTAATAGGAATAGTTAGGCTGTAATAGTAGTAGAGTATTATACTAGCGTCTTATAAAGTAATATAGTATAAAGGTAAAAAATAATAGAAGTAAGTAATAATAAGGAAACTAAATAGAGGTTATAAAACAAAAGGTAGGTCTTAGAAGTAAGGTATTCTTATAGTTAACCTTCCTACTAAAAGAGGTTAATAGCGTAAAGAATTATATACTTTATAGGTATATAAATATATATATACCTATAGGGATATCCTCCTTTAGCCTATCTATTTACTTTATTTTATAATAAGTACCCCCTTTTAAAAGAAACACTTATCCTAAGTATACTAAAATATAGAAAAAAAAGTTACTATTAATCTACTATATTATCTATTACTTTTCTCTTATATTCTATATATTCCTCTTTTACTTATTATCTCTAAAATTAATTCCTATAGTATAGCGCTTCTTACTACTACCTTAAGCTAAGGTAGCTAGTAAGTTAGGTTAGTATATATACTTAGTAGTACGCTAGGGAATTATAACTAATAGGGCGTAAGTAGATTAAGAAGCTAAGGTAAGTATATAAGCATCCCTAATAGTATTAAAGAGTTTCCCCTTTATACTAGTAACCTTATTAACTAAAGCTTTAAACTTATTACCTTTAAACTTATTAAAGGTATTAAGGTTATTAGCCTTCTTATTAAGTAAGGTAACCTTTTAAATTAACTTCTAAAGTTAATAGTTAAGGCTGTTAATAAGGGCCTTTAGATACTTAGATTTCTTAGCCTTCTTATATAGATTCTTAGTAATCTAATAAATACTATTAGAGTGCTTCTTAATAACTAGCTTATAAGACTTAGTAATAGCTACTACTATATTAGTAATCTTATAGGTAACGTTAGCCTTAGCGATATAGTTATTAACTTTTATATCTAAATTAGTAATATAGTCTTAAATTATACTAAGGAGAATAGTCTAGCTTTAGGTATTATATATATATATAATCTTTAGAATAGAAATTAAATCTAATTACTAAAGTAGTAAAAAAATACCTATAACCTTAGAGTTACTTTATTTTACTTAGTATATAAAGGTAAAGCTAATTAATACTATATAAGAGAAAAGGTTACTAGACTAAAGCTTATTCCTTTTATACTTAGAAAGTATATTCTTTATAGAGGTAGTAACTATTTAATAGAAGTATATATTAGATAAAAGGAAAGTATACTAGTTAGTAATACTATTCTTATAATAGTTATAGAAATCCTCTAGCTAAATATAAATCTTATAAATAAAGGTATTATTAGTATAGTCTTTAACTACCTCCTTAAAGCACTTAATAGCTTTAGTATAACTAAAGATATTAGACTTCTTCTTATTAGTAGTTCTAGAAGTATTCTTCTTAATAGTCTTACCTATGTTTTTTTTTAGAGTTACTAGGTTAGTTAGTATGCCTAGCGTAATATAGGCTTTAGTCTCTATATTACTATAAATCTTAGTAAAAGTAGTACTATTAAGGCTACTACCTATAGTATAAATATACTTATTAACTATTTTATAGTAAGTAACCTTAAACGCGTAACGCTTTATACGTTTCTTATACTTTAGCTTAGCCTTATAGTCCTTAATCTATTATAAGGTTTCCTTAGTATCTTCCTTTATTTTATAAAGTATATTATAGAGGTTAGTATTAGTAGAAAAGATAAATAACTTAGAATTATTACTAAAGTCCTTATTATAGTTAGTATTTACCTTATTAGTATTAATAACTATAGTGTTTATAGTATTATAGTTATTAATATAGCGTTAGTTTTTAGTAAAAAAGGTTCTTTAGGTAGTAGGGATGTTAACTAATTTAAAGGTAGACTTTAGGGGGTGTAATAACTACTAGGTCTAAGTCTAGTTAGTAGCCTTAGTAGTCTTATTATTAATAAAGGGGTTAAAGTTAATCTCGTCTTAGTTTATAGAATCGTTAGGAATAGGTAAAAAACGCTAGGGATTTACTATAGTAGCTTACTACATAGTTCTTAGTAAAGTACGTAAGAAGAAAGTATAAGTCTTATTATATTACTTTATAATAAGTAAAGGGAAAGTAGTAAATAAAAGTATTAAAAGGTAGTAAAAAGTAAAGAAATTATAAGGTTTATATTTATAATAAATAGTATATAAAAAAAAGAAAAATAGAGAGTTAGTAGGTAAGTAAGTTAATATACCTTTTTCTAGCTACTAGCTATTAAAGGTAAAAAAGGTATAACTACCTATTATAAGTAAATACTTTTTTCTCCTTTTAAAAAGAAAATAAACGTAGTTATTTTAGTAAAAACTATTATAGAAACTATATATCTTAATAAAGGAAAATAGGCTAAAAGCCTTTCTATAAGTTATTATTACTTTTATTAAGAGAATAAATACTTTATTATTATTAAAACTAAATTAGAGACTATAGGATTCCCTAAGGCGTTTATAATACTTTATAAATTATCTATAGACGTCTATAGTAAGGTCTAAAGGAAGTTAGCTAAGGCTAGTTTTTATTCTTACTTCTTTATATACTTAGTAGCCTAATTAATTAGTTATTCTTCTTTATAAGTCTTAACAAGGTCGCTAGCGTTAGGCTTAAGATTCTTATAAGGTTCCTATATATTAAAAGCTAGTAAGTACTCTTTCTACTTAATAAGATACTTAACTAATAGCTAGGCTTTTCTCTAGGTTACTCTATAATTTATAATTCTCTTAACTTTATATTCTTTTATTCTATTAACTTTTACTAGTTTAAAAAGGATCTTCTTATAACTAAATAAGTCTTCTCTATCTAACGCTTTCTATAACTATATTATTAATACTACTAGGTAAACTCTTTAGTAAGCTAGTAAGTTAAGTTTATAAGCGCTAAGCCTAACTACCTAAGTAATATAGAAAGGTCTAGTATACTATAGAGACTACTTCCTCTTAGGTTTTCTAAGTAGTAAATATTCTCTACTAAGGTAGAAGAATACCTTATTACCTATAGTAAAGTTCTTTAGGTAATAGTATTAGTTATATTACTTCTTTTTTATTACTCCTACTATATTAATAAGAGTCTATACTTCTACTTAGTAAGTATTATGTAATATATTAATTAATTTTAATAGGATCCTCTTCTTACTAATATACTTTAATATAGTTCTAAAGTAAAACCTTAGTATTAGTTTGTTTAGTAATTAGCCTATTATTATAGTAAGTAAGTTATTAAGAGAGTGTTAGAGAGATAGTAGGATATTAATTTATATTATATTAGGGTTAATATATATATAGAAATAAATAGTAATCTTAACTATTTAGTTTATCCTTTTACTCTACCTATTAGTCTAAAGGTAATACGTAATAGAAATAAGTAATCTTACCTTTAAGGCCTTAAAGATCCCTACTTAGACTACTAAAACAAACTTTAGGTTATAATTATAAATAATAGTGTTTAGTAGGCCTTAGTTATATAATATAAGCGTTTAAAGAAGTACTTAGGCCTACTAGTAAGCTTTATACTTAGTGTAACCTAAGATAAGTAAAACTTTCTTACTAAACTTATATATTATAGTATAGAGGTAGTTAAATACGTTAAAGTTAGGTAATACCTAGAAACTATTTTAAGTTAGGACTTTTAGTATATTAGTAATAAAGTCTATAGATATAGTATAATATAAGATACTAAGCGTTATAATAGGTTAGAGAGATTTAATAGGTTTTTAGTAATCTATTTAGTTACTTTAGTATATTAGGTAATAGGTAATATACGTCTTAATAAGCTTTACCTTCTTATAGATATAGAAGTTCTAAAGTTTTAAAAGTATTCTTTTATATCTAAAGTAAAACTTCTTATTATAAGTAAAAGTAAAAACCCTTTCTACTAAAGGCTTTAGAATATAAAGTCTCTTTATTCTATCTATAGATATATAAAATATTAGTCTATAGTTATTAATTTCCTATAAGAGGATAGCTACCTAAAGTTATTATTACTTTTCCTAAAGTAGTTATTAATCTTTTTCTACTTTATCTAAAGTTATATACTTATATCTATCTACCTATATTTACTAAATCTAATTCTTTAGATTTTTTAGCTTCTTATTACTTTAGTATCTCTTAATAATTTCCTATATAAACTTATTATTAACTTATACTATAGTTATAGTAGCTTTCCTAAGTTCTAAGGGTTTATTACTTATATATTATACTATAGCTACTACTTCTATATTATTATTATTATTAATATCTATAAGTTTATTCTTATAAGGGAAATACTTAGATAGGTTAGCTTTTATAACTAGTAGGTAAAAAAGTGTATTAGGTATAATATTTAGCTTACCTAGTATATAAAAAATCTTTAGGTAGTACTAAGAGAGGTAGTTAGTAGCGTTTATAAGCTTAAGATTTACCTTATTTAAGTTAAGAGTTCTTAGTAATATATACGTAATAATTCCCTTAGCTACTATATAGTCTATAAGAATATTAACTTCTTAGTAGTTAGATTATACTAGTTTTCTTTTTTATAGTCTATATAATAGCTATAATTTTAGCTTTTATAGTACTAAAACGTTTCTTTATTACTATTATAAATTAAGAAAAAAAAAGGATAGGTTTAATATATTTTATCTTTACGTTAATACTAAGTATATTTTTACTATTTTAGTTATAATCTAACTAAAAAACTATAAGACTAAATCTACTAATATATATATTAATCTTAAAGAATAGTAGTTTCTTAGGGTTATAGTAATATTATATTACTTAGTTATAAAGTTTCTCCTATAGTATATTCTATATATTAATCTCCTTAGGTAAAAGGTTAAATATCTTTTTTATAATAAGTTTTACTTTTACCTAGCGTATAATACCTAGCTTAATAACTTTATTTTATTTTAGTTAGGCTACTAATTTTATCTTTTTTTACTAAAGGGGTATTATAATTATATTAAACTAAGGTAACCCTATATAAAGCTAGCTACCTATCTTAAGATATATCTTAAGGTTATATAAGCTATATAAAAAAACTAGCTTCTTAAACGTATAAATATAATTATTCATCTTATAAATACTTTTACTATCTATAATATAACTAAGAAGCTTTACGCTAGGGAAGCTAGTAAAAGACTTTTTTATATTAATATAGATTTAGTATTTATTAAGGATATTTAAGACTATCTCTATATACTAAAAGTACTTTTTATTAGAGTTACTAAAGATTATAATATTATTAATATATATATAGATAAAGTATTAATACTTAAAAAATAGTTAGTTTATAAAGCGCTAAGTATACGCTAGGGAATTCTTAAATCCTATAATAGTAATATTAGAATACTTAAGCCTATAGAGACTAATTATTACTATTTTATCCTAATGCTTAGAATATATACTAAGCTAGTAGAAGAACCTAGTAGCGTTAAATATTATTATATATTTCTTACCTCTTAAACAGCTTATAATTTTATTTTAGTCTAAAAGAAGGTAAACGTCTAGACTTACCTACTTATTAAGAGGTTATATATCTATAACTACTTAACCTTTATCTTTTTTCCTATTTATATAGTATTTCTATATAATAAAGAGGGGGTATATAATAGAGGTAAAGCCTTATTACTAACTAATCTTCTTTAACTTATATTATTTATCTTAATAGGCGTTAAGAAACTCTATATCCTTAAGACCTAATAGGAAGACCTAGATATTCTACTTTTAGTTTTACTATCTCTTAATAAGGTTAATCTTTATATAGTCCTTATTAAGAATAGGTACTATCCCTTTATTATAGTAGATATAGTATTTATTAAGTACTACCTTTATCTTACTAGTAAACTCCTTATTATTTATATAAATCTCTATACTATATTTATTAACTATTACTAGATATATCTCTAGCTTTATTATACTATATTTTAGTATTTCCTTTAGTATTAATATATCCTATAGGGTTTTTTTAGTATTATTTATTCCTATAGTAAACTCTCCTATAGTATCTAAGAATTTATTAGTAATATTAAGGAAATTTACTAAATTACTATAAGTAATAGTATTTAGTATATCCTTACTAATTACCTAGGTAGTCTTTTTACCTTAGTTTAAAGTAATTTATACTACTTTTATACTTTTCTTAATTGTTATTAATTCTACTATATTATCATATACTAGTATAACTTTTAGGGTTTTTAAATTAGTAATAGCGTTAAAAATATATATATATTTAAAGTATATATAGTATAGTTACTACTTCTTATCTTCTATAGATCTCTTTAGGAGGTTAATAAAGTTTATAGGGAGATACTTAAGTTCTCTTAGCTTAATAGTTACTATAAACTAAAAAGTAATCTATTATAATACTAGGTAGTAGTATTTAACTATAGTAAAGATTATTATATTATAGGAAGATTAAAGTTTTACCTACTTCTTATTAAAATCTACTACTATACTATGGTTATTATAAAATAGCGTTTTTAAAAGTAATTAGGCTAGAAGTTTCTTTATAACTTTAGCTATTATTATAGTATAAACTTTTACTTTTATACCTTTTACTATACTAATAATATATATATTAAAAGTAATATTTTGTAAGAGTATAAAAGATAACCTAACTATACTTACTTTTTATAGCTTTATAAGTAAAAATCTTAGATTTTTAGTAAACTTTTTTACTTATTCTTACTTTACTAAGATAACTAATACTTCTATATTAATATAGATAAAGTAGTTTTCTAAATTCTTATTAGTATATACCTTAATCTAAAGATAGGTACACTTATAGTATCTATATTTCTTATTAGGTTTAATAACTACCTTAAAGACTTCTTTTAGTTAAAAAGTAAAATTTATAGTATTATTATATTAGTTTATTCCTCTATTAGGTTTTATAACTAAGTCTTCTAAAGAAACTAATAGTATAGAAAGCGTTATTATTATAGCTAAAAAGTTATTATCTAAAAGCGTTTAAGTAAGGTACTTTTTAACCTTACTATAGGTATATTATAAGGGGGTTATAATATAGTTAACTATACGTATTAATAGGTAAGTAATAAATAAGGGGTTTTAGTTTAATTATACGTAACTAGGAAGTGTAACTATTATAGGCCGCCTAGTTAAATAAGCAGTAAAATATACTGTTAGCTGTAGTAGATACTATAGCTAAACTATAGCTAATAGCTATAGTAGGTTATTAGGGATAAACCTATTAAACCTAGTAGGTTTAGCGATACTTAGTATTGTAACACTAGTAACTTTTCTCTTATAGCAAAGGTGTTAGAAAATACCCCTTTTTTAAGTAATAATAGTAAGGGTCTCTTGCTTACGTGAATTATTACGTGTAGGATACCTATCTATTTATCTATACCTTTACTATTCTATTAGTAATAAGCCCCTCTAGCGCCTTATTAGGCGATAACTTTATAAATCTGTTAGCTAGGTTATTACTACTATAAATCTATTATATCTTATAGATCTTATAGCGTTTATATAACTAGTAGAAAGCTATTATATTAATTATAAGGTGTTTCTCTTTAGTAGTGCTAAGTTTTATAAGGTATTTATAGAGGGAGTATAAGTTAGTGTAAATAACTATAGCTATTTATAGTATCTTAAGTTAGTCTGTAACTATTATAAGGGTAGTCCCTACTGCATAGGTAATATCTACTTTAGTAACTATTATATATATCTTAGAGGTAAGGATACTATAGGTAACCCTCTTATACTTTATTAAACTAAAGTAGACAATATTACTATTAATAGTAAAGTAACTATTATTACTAGGGTTTTTACTAGTTAGTTTGTTACTATCCTCCTTATTTATAAGGATAATAATAAAACTAAGTTAGGATATAAGGTTTTAGTTATTTATAAAGGATCTATTAATAAAGATAAATAGTTTTATAGTTACTAAGTAAATAGGTATAAAGCAAAGTCTATAGTTAAGGTTGCTTATTTACTACGTAATATAGTAGTTAAGATCTTTAATCTCTTTAGCTGTAGGGGATTAGTATTACGTTATAACTAAATAGTTAAAGTAAGCCTTAGGTTAATAGATTAAAGCAATATACGCCTTACGTGTATGTTATTTAACGTATTACTAGAGAACTTATAGTAAGTTAGGGTTAATAGGCTGTAATTACTTACCTTAGCCCTTTTAGTAGAAGGTGATTTTACTATTAGTTTTAAGTAAAAGCACGCTACTGTTAAAGGTAATACTTTAGCTAATATTAAGGAATTACTTTAGTTTTACTATAAAAGTAGCTTTCTTTAGTTTAACGTCTTTATAGTAAGAGAAAGCCTTATCTATAAGGCTAATAGTATTATTAGTCTATATACTAATTAACCTAAAATTCTTATTATTAGCAGAAGAAATAAGTAGGTAAAAGTTAAAGGTTAATATATCTATCTAGAGATTCTCTTTATAATAGGTGCTATATGTTACCTACTAGTAAGTCCCTACCTTTAGGATGCTATATAGTAGTCTTATAACTTTTATAATAGTATTTAGTAGGTAAAGGTAGCGTATTTCTATAGGTAGGTAGGTAAGAATCACATAGTTAAGGTTAGTAGTAGACTAGGTATACGCTTAGGTGATATTACGTAGCTAAAGGATATAGCTCTTATAGAGTAAAGATAAAGTAAAGGTAAGCAGTAGCTGTTAGGCTATTTACTAGATAGTTAGTGACTACGTGAGAATTATAGCCTTACTATTATTAGTATACCTCTAAATTATAAGATATAACTTCTTATAAGGTTAGTCCTTTTTACTTTTTACTTTATAGACTATTTATAACTTAAAGATCTATATTCCTTTATATTTCTTTTTATTATAAATAACTATATAAAATATATTATAGTCCTTAAGTCTTTTTACCTCTATAGAGTTAGAGTAGATAAATAGCTTACTAGGTGTAGTAATAACGCCTTCCTTATGTAATTTTACTATAAGGGTATAGTTTTTTACCTTTTTAGTAGTAAAAAAGGCGTGACTAATAACAAAGGTGTTAGGGGAAACCTTAGTAATAAAGGTAGTAGGGTTTTTTTTTAGCCTACTATAACCTCTCTATAGTAGTTATTCTAGTGTAACTATAATAGTATTATAAACCTCTTTACCTAACTAGGGACCTAGCGTAATAACTTCTTACGCTTATAGCTTATTAGTTAGTTAAAGATTAGCGTTATTAATAGCGCTTTCTTAGTCTTTCTCCTATATATAGTAAGGTTTTATAATAGTAATGTAAAAGTCTTTTAGGCTATAGGGAAGTTTAATAGTATAGGTATAGCTATTATTAGTAATAAGCTAAAATAGACCTTTCTATCTATGTTTCTTATACTATATGTATATAAGGGATTAAAGTAGGAAAGCTATAGTAGCTATAGTATTTAGGCCGTTTTATATAGTAAGCGCCTTATTAATTTGTTTTTTTATATAGATTTAGTGTACTTCTTTTATTACTTTCTTTATAGCTTCTACTTACTACTAGGTTATAGGTAATAGGGGGGAATTAATAGTAATATAGGGGTATACACTAAATATAAGAAGGGTAGGGATAAAACCGTTTAGGCTAGTAGTATTATTAATTACTTTTACTATAAGTTAAAGTGTAACTTTAGGTTTTATATCTAATTTACTATAAATTACTTTATAGGTGTAGTAAAGAGTAGCGTAATACTATTTAACTTTACTAATACTTTAATAGGCTTTAATAGGTATTTCCTTTACTTTAATAGATAACCCTTAGGTAGTGCGTTTAAACTTAGCTGTATGGAAATTAAGGCTAGCGTCTATAATAATCTAGTCTAGTAGACTAAGGTATACGTTAATTTAGTATATTTATAGTACTTCCTACGTATATTCTATAGTAATAAAGTATAGAAACCTTACTATATTAAACGCAGTAGCTTTATTAATAACGTAAAGTACTAGCTTATTACTATTAAGATATATTATATCTATAAGAATTTTATAGTTAAACTTATAGTTATTATAAAGGGTAAATTTAAATCTTCCTAAGGCCTTTACGTTTAGCTAGTAGTAATAGTAGAATTTATTAATCTCCTTAATTAATAAGATTTTTACTGTTTTACTAACACGCTAAAGCACTTTATAAAGCTACTAAACTAATAGGTAGCTAAATCTATAGTAAATTTACTATAGCTTAGTATTAGTTAAATAGTAATTTACTACGCTTTACTTAGGTAGTTTTAAAAGTATCTATATATAACCTTATTTATAGATAATAGGTATAACTATCTTACCTTTAATAAGTAAGTTAGTAAGATTATTAAATCTAATACTATTATTATTTATATTCTTTAGGTAGAGGAGAAATAGTGTGTCTAAGGTTATAATATAGAAGGTAAGTTTACTAATTAGCGTAGGTACTTTTATAGCTTTAAGGGACTTAAAATTCTTACTACTACTAAAGTAAATACTAGCTTTACTAGTATAAGTTATATCTATTAGTAGTTTTGTGTTAAGGTGCTTATAGAGGGTGTAATATTACTATTAACCTATAGTTAATATATAGGCTGCGTTAGTATTAGGTATAATGCTTTAGAAGGTTATTATAGTGTACTAGTTATTAAAAGTAAATACCTTACTATTACTATTACTTTTTATAGTAAGCCTATAGTAGAGAGGGTTATTATAGGTAATTATATAAAGGGTAGCCTAGTTATAAAGTTATTTAAAGACTTTAAGGCTGTTAACTGCTTTTTTACTATAGAAGGTTATAGATATAAAAAAGGTATTATTACTATAGGGGCTAGTATCCTTATTACTACTCTTATATTTCTTTTTAGTCTTATTATAGGTAGTATCCTTTAGTCTTTTATATTCTATAAGGAACTAGGTGAATCTTAGTAAAGTCTTTATAAAATATTAGCTCTTATATCTCTAGAAGGATACGTTACGTTCTTTTATTAAATGCTTAGTTAACTAATAGCTAGTTTTACTATAAATAAAACACTTTTTTATAGTAAAATTCCCTTTTTTATAGGGTTTTTTATATAGGCTATATGTGTAGTTACGTTACTATTACTATAACTAATAGCTATTATAACTATTATACTTATAGTTAACTTAGAAGTAGCTGTCTTCCTTTTAAGTCTAGCTAGCGTAATACTACGCCTTAGCTTTATGAATTACGACTATATTACTTATACTATTATAAAGTTACGCGTAAAGCGCGTTATATTTTACTAGTAGATTAAGGAGCACTATAGCGCACTTAGGAATACCTTAGTAATAAGTAATTAATATGTTGTAATACTTCTTATTGCTTAGAAGTCTATGTTGTTTTACTAATTTTATAAGTAAGTTTACCTTATTAATAAGAAGGTTAAAGACTTTAAGCTTGTTTTTACTAGGGTTTTTATAGGTAACTAGCTTAAAGTTAATATAGTAAAGCTTAGTTATACAGACTTAGTAGACTTTATCTCCTTTAAACTAGGCCTTAATCTCTACTATTAACGTATTAAAATTACTAGTATACTTATAGAGGGTAGTAAAGTAATACTCCTATAGTTTATTAGTAAGTATAACTATAATTATAGTACTATATTAGCTGTGATTTATCCCTACTTACGCGTAAAGATTAATAAAGATAAAGAGTTTTAAGTTAATAGTCTTATAAAGGCTAGCGCTATACTTTAATATAGTATCCTTAGAGTATAACTTAGTGAGGTTAGTTATCTAATAGGCTGTAATTTTACTATCTTTAGTTATTATAAGGAGATTTATAGTAATAGCGCTTATATAGTAACTAGGTTAGTAACTTTCTTTAGGTAGTAGTAGCGTAAATTCTACGTTAAGGGATAAAGATTCCTTAATAAATAGGGTATCTATATGTTCCCTACGTAGTTCTTATAGTAGGCTTATAGTTTTCCTTTAGTTATTTTATAGTATTTTATTTTAACGGTTTAATAGGTATAAAAAATTAAAGTTATTAATAATCTTATTATAGAAATTATTATCTTTAATTCTTTCTTAGAAGCTCCTAGACTTTTTTATAACTAAGTTAATTATCTCTTTATTTTATATAGGGAAATCCTTATAGTTAATAAGTTTATAAACCTTATCTATAATATTAGAATTACTTCTTCTTAGGATTTAGACTCCTTATTTTATAAGAAATTTATAGAATTTAATAAGTAGGTCTTTATCTATAGTATAGAAATTATCTCTTAACTACTTACTAAAGAATAAATAGGTACTATCCTAGAGGTTAGCTTTAATTACGTTTATTTTAGTAAAAATTGTTATTCTATAGATAATAATAGTACCTAACGCTTTTCTATAGTTATTACTTAGGAGGTTGTTAGGTATCTTATTAATCTATATAATACCTTATAGTTGTTTGTTAATATAGTAAGTAAGTTTCTTTAGTATTTAAAATATAGCTTTAGGGTTTATAGTCTGTAGTGTGGATTTTAGGGAGATTTACGCTGTTTTTACTACTTTTAACTAGGATCTTATAATTCTTACTAGTACTTTTTCTGCTTTAGACTCTTTATCGCTTAGTAGTAACGTATTTAATAGTAATCTTATAGGGAATTTATCCTCTACTAGGGTTTTTAATAAGAAAGCTTTTAGTACTATTCTACGTGTTATACTTAAAGTAGAGTTATTACGTAAGGTTTTTATTATTTTTAACTTTACTTATAGGTTACTCTTTAGTAACTATATAAAGGTTAGATTATCTAATAGTATGTAAATTAAGGTGTTTTTTATAGTTTAGAATTAACTTTTTATAGAGTAATAAAGTTATAAAAGGGCGTAAGATAGCTATGTATTCTTAGCGTCTTTTCTACTTACTAAGGGGGTAAGTTACTTATTTACTTTAAATTAGCTAATTAGGCTCTTTACTACTATGTTAAGTAATAAGGGGTCTTTTTAGTAAGTAGTATAAAATAATTATAAGTTATATCTATAAGTAGTTTTATTACGTGCTTTCTATCTATAGAATAACTCTCTTTAGGTGTTTCTCTTAGTTAAATTATCTCTTCTAGTGAATCCTTACTAATCTATAGTAAATTATAGTAGTAGTTACTATAAAATTAACTACTACTAATTAGTATAGGTATATTATAAGGGGGTTATAATATAGTTAACTATACGTATTAATAGGTAAGTAATAAATAAGGGGTTTTAGTTTAATTATACATAACTAGGAAGTATAACTATTATAGGCCGCCTAGTTAAATAGGCAGTAAAATACACTATTAGCTACAGTAGATACTATAGCTAAACCACAGCTAATAGCTATAGTAGGTTATTAGGGATAAACCTATTAAACTTAGTGGGTTTAGCAATGCTTAGCATTATAACACTTACTTTATAATAAGGTATAGTTATTACTAGGTTTAATAACCTCCTCTTATTCTTTAGGTAATAGTACCTCTTACTTTAATAAGAGGGTAATAAAGTTTATACTCTCTATCTTATATAAAGAGACTTCTTTAGTACCTTTAAGGATATACCTATTATCTATAAGTTTATTAATATAAATCTAAACGTTCTTATTATTTTCCTATATAAATTATATATTATTATACCTATTAATTTTTTAGGTATTACGTATATATTATCTCTATCTACCTCCTTACTTAACTTCCTACTAGGGTTGTTAATCTTTTATATAACGTTTAGTATTATCCTAATAGTTTTCTTTTTAGTAGTCGTTTTAGAATTAGTATCCTCTATAGTTTCTATAGTAATTTCTATAATATCTATAGTTATCTTAACTACACTAATTACTCTTACTACTTAATCCTTAGAATATAGTCTCTTCCTTATTATCTTTAGAGGGGTCTTTATTATAAGGTTTTAGGTAACTAGCCTATAAGGCTCCTAAGTAAACCGTTACGTTTCCTTAGTATACTATATCTTTACTATTATAGTTAGTAGCATTATTAATATATACTAGGTTATATTAAGATCTAGGCGCTATATCTTATAGTGCTTTATATTATTTTTTAGTATAGGTAATATATCTATCTAAGGAGTTATTATCTTTAGGCTTATAGAGGAACTATTATAGAATAAGGTAGATAGATAGGCTAGAAGAGGATATCCCTATAGGCACGTGTATATTTACATACCTATAGAGTATATAATCCTCTACGCTATTAACCTCCTCTAGTAGGAAGGTTAACTATAAGAATACCTTACTTCTAAAACCTATCTTTTATTCTATAACCTCTATTTAGTTTCCTTATTATTACTTATTTCTATTATTCTTTACCTTTACACTACGTTACTTTATAAGACGCTAGTGTAATACTTTACTACTATTACAGCCTAACTATTCCTATTAGATTTAGAACAGCTACTAAGAGGGCTGTATTAGAAACTATCTAAGCTATAAGGTAAAGTTATTATAAAACCTTATTAGCTATTAATGTTAGGTTTAATCTCCTTATACTCTTATATACTTAAAGTAGCTTTAAGTAAATATATAAATATTACTTTAGCTATTAATTTTCTCTATAGTAAAGTAGTTTTCTTAAAACTACTTTTTAGTATTTACTAAAGTAAAGCTAAAGTGTTCTTTAATCTATTAAGCTATAGTAGCTTATTTTTACTATTTTAGCTATTACTATTCTTTAGTTATAAGTTAAAATTCCTACTAGTTTTAAGCTTATCCCCTAAAGTATTAGTAAATTATCTAACTAAAGTACTATAGTAATAAAGTATTATAGTATACTACCTTAATAGCCTAAGTCTATAACTTTATATTATAGTAGTAAGTTATATAGTAGTTATAAAAGATAGGGTTTAGTAAGTAACGCTTTATATTAGCGTTTAGCTAGAAGATACTAACCCCTATAGGTATTTATAAATAAGTTAAGGTATATCTTAAGGTATTTATACTATTAGATAATATCCTAAAGATTTATATTTAGTATACTATAGTATAAAAAAATATATCTATAAACTAAAATATATCTAGTAGTAATATTAATATTACTACTAAATAAAAAATATTTACTATTAGTTATTCCTACCTTTCTATAGGTATTAATAGCTAGAGAGTTAAAATCCCTAGCTATTAGGGAGGTAGGTAGTAAGAGAATACTTATATCTACCTTACTATTATATCTAAAGGGGTAAAGTATATCCTTTATATAAAGACGTTTAGTAGTATACCTAAGTATAGTAGTATAACTAAAGGTATTAGGTATATAGCTAATCCTTAGGGGTAAGGTAGTATATATACTATCTACCCTAAGGGGGGGGGTTAATAAGCTAAACCTAATAGTATCTAAGTAGGCTAAAAGCCTAGTATACTTAGTCTATAAGGGTAGTAACCTATACTAACTAAAAAACTACTAGGTATTAGGAATTATATTAGGAAGGGTAGTTATTAAACCCCTATAGCTAGTAGTAATAAGGTTTACTATTATTATATATTATATTACGCTAGAAAAGGTTAAATTAGTTAGCTAGCTATTTAGTATTATTCTACTAGTAGGCTAGTATTTTACTTAGGTAGGCCTATAACTTTTAGTTTTTTACCTTTTAGTAAACGCTACGTTATATTAAAATCTTTTAGTACTTTAGGTAGAAACGCTATAAGAAGGCTATCCTTATATTTATTATAGAATTCTCCTATAGTCTTATTAACCCTTAAGTTAGGTTATTAAAGAAGAATTTTCCTTAGGGGTTTTAGAACCTACTTAATTATTTTCTTTTTTAGTATAACTAAGTTTTCTAATAACTAAGAGGTCTAGGAATTTATTTATAAGAGTAGTATAAGTAATTTATTAGTAAATAATCTTAAGGAAACCGCTAGGTTTTATCTTACGTTATTAATAATCCTTTTTATTATCTTAATAGTAGATTTAACCTAGTAGTTATTATTAGTATATTTATTATCTAGGTAGAAGTCTATATTCTACCTATTAGTTCTATAGTATAGTATATTACTATTAAACTCTATAAATATAAAGTTAAAGATATTATTTTATAGACTTTTAGGAAAACTCCTTATAACTTTATATAATAGGAACTATTTAAGCTATATATATAGTTACTATAACTTAGTAATATACTTTAGCTAAAGGAGCTTACTTATACTACTTTTAAAGTCTTAGTACTTCTATTAAAGTAGAGGTATATCTTTACCTTAAGTTAGTAAAGAAAAAGAAACTATTATAAAGTATAAACTAAAGTAGTTATACTACTACTTAATATAGCCCTTCTAGTAGCTATTCTAAATCTAATAGGAATAGTTAGGCTATAATAGTAGTAAAGTATTATACTAGCGTCTTATAAAGTAATATAGTATAAAGGTAAAAAATAATAGAAGTAAGTAATAATAAGGAAACTAAATAGAGGTTATAAAACAAAAGGTAGGTTTTAGAAGTAAGGTATTCTTATAGTTAACCTTCCTACTAGAGAAGGTTAATAGTGTAAAGGATTATATACTCTATAGGTATATAAATATATATATGCCTATAGGGATGTCTTCCTCTAGCCTATCTATCTACCTTATTCTATAATAAGTAGTACTTTTATTAAGGTATTAGGGTTAAATAAGTTACTATATTCTTTATATACCTATTATAGTAATACTATAACTTTAGTAGCTTATTTTACCCTTTTATCTAACTTTAGCTATAAAGCTTTTTTTATATTAGTAAGGCTAACTATTATAATTTAAGAGAAAGCCTATAAGTTCTTACCTATTTCTTTTATAGATAGGTTAGATTAAGTAGTGTAATTCTTATATACAGCCTTATAATAGATAGCTATAAAGGTAGGCGCTTTAATTACTTAAGTAGCTTTAATTTTATATACTATTATAGACTCTTATTAACTAACTAAGTGTAGCGTAAAGTCTACTTACCTATAGTAAATAGTACGCTTTATAGTATTATAAATAGTATAGTTATATTCTATTTAAGGTTTTCCTAAAAACATATTAACGTTAAGGCTATATATAACGTATATATATATATACTAGTAGTATTTATAAAGTTTAAAGTTAAATATAACTACTTTTTCTACTATTATACTAGCTAATTTATTAGTAAACCCTTTTAAGGGGATTTTTTATTAAGAGATATATAGGAAGTACTAAGTGTATATAAAGTTATAGTTTACTATTACGTAAGTATTATAACTAGTATTAGTAAAGGCTTAAGTAAGGGATCCTTTATTAATATAAGTATTTAATAGTATAGCTAGTCTAATTATTCTCCTCTTACGCTAAAACTCCTTTTATTTTATACGCTTTTTACTTATTAGCTTTAAAGCCTAATTTTACTTTAAAGCTATTCTTTTTCTAACTTTTTTTTTACTTTTAGTAGTATTATAAGCGTTATTACTTTCTTTAAGCTTCTTAATCTTAGTAGTTACTTTAGCTATATAGGTAGGCCTACTTTTCTTTTTCTTACTATTAAGGTAATTATAAGCTAAGTGTTTAATCTTTTTAACACAGCCCTCCTAGTAGCTATTCTAGATTTAATAGGAATAGTTAGGCTGTAATAGTAGTAAAGTATTATACTAGCGTCTTATAAAGTAACGTAGTATAAAGGTAAAAAATAATAGAAGTAAGTAATAATAAAAAAACTAAATAGAAGTTATAAAATAAAAGGTAGGTTTTAAAAGTAATGTATTCTTATAGTTAACCTTCCTACTAAAAGAGGTTAATAGTATAAAGGATTATATACTCTATAGGTATATAAATATATATATACCTATAGAGATATCCTCCTCTAGCCTATCTATTTACTTTATTCTATAATAAGTACCCCCCTTTAGAAGAAATACTTATCTTAAGTATACTAAAATATAAAAAAAAAAGTTATTATTAATTTACTATATTATCTATTACCTTTCTTTTATATTCTATATATTCCTCTTTTACTTATTATCTCTAAAATTAATTCCTATAGTGTAGTGCTTCTTACTACTACCTTAAGCTAAGGTAGCTAGTAAGTTAGGTTAGCGTATATACTTAGTAGTACGCTAGGGGATTATAACTAATAGGGCGTAAGTAAATTAAGAAGCTAAAGTAAGTATATAGGTATCTCTAATAGTATTAGAGAGTTTCTCTTTTATACTAGTAACCTTATTAACTAAGGCCTTAAACTTATTACCTTTAAACTTATTAAGGGTATTAAGGTTATTAGCCTTCTTATTAAGTAGGGTAACCTTTTAAGTTAGCTTCTAAAGTTAATAGTTAAGGCTATTAATAAGGGCCTCTAAATATTTAGATTTCTTAGCCTTTTTATATAGATTCTTAGTAATCTAGTAAATACTATTAAAGTACTCCTTAATAACTAACTTATATAACTTAGTAGTAGCTACGCTTATATTAGTAACCTTATAGGTAACGTTAGCCTTAATAGCGTAGTTATTAACTTTTATATCTAAATTAGTAATATAGTCTTAAATTATATTAAGGAGAATACTTTAGCTTTAGGTATTATATATATATATAATCTTTAGAATAGAAATTAAGTCTAATTACTAAAGTAGTAGAAAAATACCTATAACCTTAAAGTTACTTTATTTAACCTAGTATATAAAAGTAAAACTAATTAATACTATATAAGAGAGAAGGTTACTAAACTAAAGCTTATTCTTCTTATACTTAGAAAGTATATTCTCTATAGAGGTAGTAACTATTTAGTAGAAGTATATATTAAATAAAAGGGAAGTATACTAGTTAGTAATACTATTCTTATAATAGTTATAGAAATCCTTTAGCTAGATGTAAATCTTATAGATAAAGGTGTTATTAGTATAGTCTTTAACTACCTCCTTAAAGCGCTTAATAGCCTTAGTATAACTAAGGATACTAAACTTCTTCTTATTAGTAGTTTTAAGAGTATTCTTCTTAATAGTCTTACCTATATTTTTCTTTAGGGTTACTAGGTTAGTTAGTATACCTAGCGTAATATAGGCCTTAGTCTTTACGTTACTATAGATCTTAGTAAGAGTAGTACTATTAAGGCTACTACCTATAGTATAGATATACTTATTAACTATTTTATAGTAAGTAACCTTAAATACGTAACGCTTTATATATTTCTTATGCTTTAGCTTAGCCTTATAGTCTTTAATTTATTATAAGGTTTCTTTAGTATCTTCCTTTATTTTATAAAGTATATTATAGAGGTTAGTATTAGTAAAAGAAATAGATAACTTAGAGTTATTACTAAAGTCTTTATTATAGCTAGTATTTACCTTATTAGTATTAATAACTATAGTATTTATAGTATTATAGTTATTAATATAGCGTTAGTTTCTAGTAAAAGAGGTTCCTTAGGTAGTAGGGATATTAACTAATTTAAAAGTAGACTTTAGGGCGTATAATAACTACTAAGTCTAGGTCTAGTTAGTAGCCTTAGTAGTCTTATTATTAATAAAGGGGTTAAAGTTAATCTTATTTTAGTTTATAGAATTATTAGAAATAAGTAAAAAACGCTAGGGATTTACTATAGTAGCTTACTATATAGTTTTTAGTAAAGTATATAGAAAGAAAGTATAAGTCTTATTATATTACTTTATAATAAGTAAAAAGAAAGTAGTAAATAGAAGTATTAGAAGGTAGTAAAAAGTAAAGAAATCGTAAGGTTTATATTTATAATAAATAGTATATAGAAAAAAAAAAAAAGTTAGTAAGTAGGTAAGTTAATATACTTTTTTCTAGCTACTAGCTATTAAAGGTAAGAAAGGTATAACTACTTATTATAAGTAGGTGCTTCTTCCTCCTTTTAAAAGGAAAATAAATATAGTTATTTTAGTAAAAACTATTATAAAAACTATATATCTTAATAAAGAAAAATAGGCTAAAGGCCTTTCTATAAGTTATTATTACTCTTATTAAGAGAATAAATACTTTATTATTATTAAAACTAAATTAGGGACTATAAGATTCCCTAAGGCGTTTATAATACTTTATAAATTATCTATAGATATCTATAGTAAGGTCTAAAGGAAGTTAGCTAAAGCTAGTTTTTATCCTTACTTTTTTATATACTTAGTAGCCTAATTAATTAGTTATTCTTCCTTATAAGTCTTAATAAGGTTACTAGCGTTAGGCTTAAGATTCTTATAAGGTTCCTATATATTAGAAGCTAGTAAATACCCTTTCTACTTAATAAGATACTTAACTAATAGCTAGGCTTTTCTCTAGGTTACTTTATAATTTATAATTCTCTTAACTTTATATTCTTTTATTCTATTAACTTTTACTAGTTTAAAAGGAATCTTCTTATAACTAAATAGGTCTTCTCTATCTAGCGCTTTCTATAACTATATTATTAATACTACTAGGTAAACTCTTTAGTAAGCTAGTAAGTTAAGTTTATAGGCGTTAGGCCTAACTACCTAAGTAATATAGAAAGGTTTAGTATACTATAAAGACTACTTCCTCTTAGGTTTTCTAGGTAGTAAATATCCTTTACTAAAGTAAAAGAATACCTTATTACTTATAGTAAAGTTCTTTAGGTAATAGTATTAGTTATATTACTTCTTTTTTATTACTTCTACTATATTAATAAGAGTTTACACTTCTACTTAGTAAGTATTACGTAATATATTAATTAATTCTAATAAGATCTCTTTCTTACTAATATACTTTAATATAGTTCTAAAGTAAAACCTTAGTATTAGTTTATTTAGTAATTAGCTTATTATTATAGTAAGTAAGTTATTAAGAGAGTATTAAAAGGATAGTAAGATATTAATCTACGTTATATTAGGGTTAGTATATATATAGAAATAAATAGTAATCTTAACTATTTAGTTTATTCTCTTACTCTACCTATTAGTCTAAAGGTAATACGTAGTAGAAATAAGTAATCTTACCTTTAAAGCCTTAAAGATCCCTACTTAGACTACTAAAATAAACTTTAGGTTATAATTACTAATAATAGCGTTTAGTAGGCCTTAGTTATATAATATAAGCGTTTAAAGAAGTACTTAGGCCTACTAGTAAGCTTTATACTTAGTGTAACTTAAGATAAGTAGAACTTTTTTACTAAACTTATACGTTATAGTATAGAAGTAGTTAAATACGTTAAAGTTAGGTAATACCTAAAAACTATTTTAGGTTAGGATTTTTAGTATATTAGTAATAAAGTCTATAGATATAGTATAATATAGAATACTAAGCGTTATAATAGGTTAAAGAGATCTAATAGGTTTTTAGTAATCTATTTAGTTACCTTAGTACGCTAGGTAATAAGTAATATATATTTTAATAAGCTTTACCTTCTTATAGATATAGAAGTTTTAAAGTTCTATAACTATTCTTTTATACCTAAAGTAAAACTTCTTATTATAAGTAAAAGTAAAAACCCTTTTTACTAAAGGCTTTAGGATATAGAGTCTCCTTATTTTATCTATAGATATATAAAATATTAGTCTATAGTTATTAATTTCTTATAGGAGGATAGCTACCTAAGGTTATTATTACTTTTCCTAAAGTAGTTATTAATCTCTTTTTACTTTATCTAAAGTTATATACTTATATTTATCTACTTATATTTACTAAATCTAATTCTTTAGATTCCTTAGCTTCTTATTACTTTAGTATCCCTTAACGATTTCCTATATAAACTTATTATTAACTTATACTATAGTTATAGTAGCTTTCCTAAGTTCTAAGGGTTTATTACTTATATACTATACTATAGCTACTACTTCTATATTATTATTATTATTAATATTTATAAGTTTATTCTTATAAAGGAAATACTTAGATAAGTTAGGTTTTATAACTAGTAGGTAGAAAAGTATATTAGGTATAACGTTTAGTTTACCTAGTATATAAAAAATCTTTAGGTAGTACTAAGAGAGGTAGTTAGTAGTATTTATAAGCTTAAGATTCACCTTATTTAAGTTAAAGGCTTTTAGTAATATATATATAATAATTCCCTTAGCTACTATATAATCTATAAGAATATTAACTTCTTAGTAGTTAGATTATATTAGTTTTCTAAGCTTCTTTATAGCCTATATAATAGCTATAATTTTAGCTTTTATAGCGTTAAAACGTTTCTTTATTACTATTATAAATTAAGAAAAAAAAAGATAGGTTTAACGTGTTTTATCTTTACGTTAATACTAGGTATATTTTTACTATTCTAGTTATAATCTAACTAAAAAACTATAAGACTAAATCTACTAATATATATATTAATCTTAAAGAATAGTAGTTTCTTAGGGTTATAGTAATATTATATTACCTAGTTATAAAGTTTCTCTTATAGTATATTTTATATATTAATCTCCTTAGGTAAAAGGTTAAATATCTCTTTTATAATAATTTTTACCTTTACCTAATATATAGTGCTTAGCTTAATAACTTTATCTTATTTTAGTTAGGCTACTAATTTTATCTTCTTCTACTAAAAGGATACTATAATTACGTTAAACTAAGGTAACCTTACGTAAAGCTAGCTACCTATCCTAAGATATATCTTAAGGTTATATAAGCTATATAAGAAAACTAGCTTCTTAAATATATAAATATAATTATTTATCTTATAAATACCTTTACTATTTATAATATAACTAAAAAGCTTTACGCTAGGGAAGCTAGTAAAAGACTTTTTTATATTAATATAGATTTAGTATTTATTAAGGATATTTAAGACTATCTCTATATACTAAAGGTACTTTTTATTAAAGTTACTAAAAATTATAATATTATTAATATATATATAGATAAAGTATTAATACTTAAAAAATAATTAGTTTATAAAGCACTAAGCGTATACTAAGGAATTCTTAAATCCTATAATAGTAACGTTAGAATACTTAAGCCTATAGAGACTAATTATTACTATTTTATCTTAATACTTAGAATACACGCTAAGCTAGTAGAAAAACCTAGTAGCGTTAAATATTATTATATGTTTCTTACCTTTTAGATAGCCTATAATTTTATTTTAGTCTAAAAGAGAGTAAACGTCTAGACTTACCTACTTATTAAGAGGTTATATATTTATAACTACTTAACCTTTATCTTTTTTCTTATCTATATAGTATTTCTATATAATAAAGAGGGGGTATATAATAGAGGTAGGGCCTTATTACTAACTAATCTTCTCTAACTTATATTATTTATTCTAATAGGTATTAAGGAACTCTATATCCTTAAGACCTAATAGGAAGACCTAGATATTCTACCTTTAGTTTTACTATCCCTTAATAAGGTTAATCTTTATATAGTCCTTATTAGGAATAAGTACTATCCCTCTATTATAGTAGATATAGTATTTATTAAGTACTACCTTTATCTTACTAATAAACTCCTTATTATTTATATAAATCTCTATACTATATTTATTTACTATTATTAAATATATCTTAGGCTTTATTATACTATATTTTAGTATTTCCTTTAGTATTAATATATCTTATAGGGGTTTTTTAGCGTTATCTACTTCTATAGTAAACTCTCCTATAGTATCTAGGAATTTATTAGTAACGTTAAGGAAATTCACTAAATTACTATAAGTAATAGTATTTAGTATATCCTTACTAATTACCTAGGTAGTCTTTTTACCTTAGTTTAAAGTAATTTATACTACCTTTATACCTTTCTTAATAGTTATTAGTTTTACTATATTATTATATACTAGTATAACTTTTAGGGTTTTTAAATTAGTAATAGCGTTAAGGATATATATATATTTAAAGTATATATAGTATAGTTACTACTTCCTATTCTCTATAGATCTCTCTAGAAGATTAATAAAGTTTATAGAGAGATACTTAAGTTCTCCTAGCTTAATAGTTACTATAAATTAGGAAGTAATCTATTATAACACTAAGTAGTAGTATTTAACTATAGTAAGGATTATTATATTATAAGAAGATTAAAGTTTTACTTACTTCTTATTAAAATCTACTACTATACTATAGTTATTATAAAATAGTGTTTTTAAAAGTAATTAAGCTAGGAGTTTCTTTATAACTTTAGCTATTATTATAGTGTAAATCTTTACTTCTATACCTTTTACTATACTAATAATATATATGTTAAAAGTAATATTCTCTAAAAGCGTAAAAGATAACCTAACTACGCCTACTTTTTATAGCTTTATAAGTAAAAATCTTAGATTCTTAGTAAACTTTTTTACTTATTCTTACTTTACTAAGATAACTAATACTCCTATATTAATATAAATAAAGTAGTCTTCTAAATTCTTATTAGTATATACCTTAATCTAAAGATAGGTATACTTATAGCGTCTATATTTCTTATTAGGTTTAATAACTACCTTAAAGACTTCTTTTAGTTAAAAGGTAAAATTTATAGTATTATTATATTAGTTTATTCCTCTATTAGGTTTTATAACTAAGTCTTCTAAAGAAACTAATAGTGTAGAAGGCGTTATTATTATAGCTAAAGAGTTATTATCTAAAAGCGTTTAAATAAGGTACTTTTTAACCTTACTTTATAATAAGGTATAGTTATTACTAGGTTTAATAACCTCTTCTTATTCTTTAGGTAATAGCGCCTCTTACTTTAATAAGGTAGTTATAAAGTTTATACTCTTTATCTTACGTAAAGGAACTTCCTTAGTGCCTTTAAGAATATACCTATCGTTAATAAGTTTATTAATATAAGTCTATACGTTTTTATTATTTTCCTATATAAATTACACCTTATTATACCTATTAATTTTTTAGGTGTAATATACGTATTATCTCTATCTACCTCCTTACTTAACTTCCTACTAAGGTTATTAATCTTTTATATAACGTTTAGTATTATCCTAATAGTTTTCTCTTTAGTAGTTATTATAGGATTAGTATCCTCTATAGTTTCTATAGTAATTTCTATAATATCTATAGTTATCTTAACTATACTAATTATTCC
>JASUDE010000239.1:19108-72422 GCA_034509685.1 Colletotrichum cereale | reverse complement strand
ATTCCAACTATCGACGGAAAACCTTGCTACAAGTTCCGGCGGCCCCAATCCTCGAGCCGCCGCCTGTTCAAAAGGTTCAATGTTTCTCCCTCCCTTCCGTTTCGTACCGTCTCGGGACCTATGCTCTCCCCCCGGAAAGACGGCATGTAAATCACGGCTCTTTCATTCCTCCAATCTTTCAATCTCATTGCAACGTCAAGCGACACCCTGCGCTGGGGTGTCAGGTTAAGTGAATAACAGGGGGGACCCGAACAACCAAATACCGGCAGGCTTCGCATGTCATCAACCAGGGGAAGACCCCCCAGGTACCTACGAATACGCTACGCAGTACAGACAAGGCGTCCAACAGGGCTGTGCATTGAGAGGGGGGGGGGCTTGAGGAACCAGTATGTGACCCTTTTTTTCTCCTTATTCTTTCGTGGAGGGAGTTGCAATGAAGAAGGGACTGGAGTCAATTGGACGGGTCCAGAGTCCCGAGAATCCAACCAGCAAATGCCGGCGGAAGTTGGAACGGGGTCAAACTCAATGCGAAAGCCACAATGCCAGTTCAGGAGAAGCAATTGTCGGCTGTGCACGAGGGGATCGTCTACTACGTACTATGTATGTACTGTATAATTAAATATGCTCCCCGCAAGTGCTGAAGGCATACGGATAAATAGTACGATACATGGCAAGAACAACGCCATGAATGCAAGGGGAATCGCCCACGACTTCGCCACGCCGCGCTTGTTGGGATTCCCCTCAAAAGACCTCGCGCGAGTCGAGAAACAAGCACTTCCCCCCCCCCCCCCCTTCCCGTCGTTACCAGCAAAAACCAGCTTTCCTCTCACCCTTCCCCATACCCAATGGCACGTTTCCCATCCGTCAAAATGTCACGAGGGACTGGGAAGCAAGGCCCAAATGCCTCTCTCCCCTCCCTGGCTCCCATTATCGCCAAGACCCCGCCCCGGTCGTCCCTCAAACCCAAACCGTCTTATTCCAGAACAGGAACTATCACGCAATGAGAGAAATAAAGAAAAGAATAAAAGAGAAACCAACCAACCTCGGGAGCATGGGGAGCGAATCCCATGGAAAACGGAACGGAGACGGGTGTCTCCTCTACACACTTTTTTCTACCTAGGTAACCGTCAGTATCCGTAGCCCCCACCTCAACGAACGCCATCTTCTTACCAGCGCCAGAAGAGCCGGCCCGTTTCCCGAGCAGTTACGTCACGGCCCCCGAGCCACACCAGCCCGGCGGTCTCGACATTTCACAAAGTCCTCCCCTTCCCTAAGCCATCGTCGCCGCCGCCGTCCCCGTTTTTATCGATTTTCCCTAGCGGCGTCCAAGGGAACGCACGGCAACCCGCGCGTAAGAAGCCGTCCGCTCTCCTCCACTCGATATCGCCTAGCGTCTTCCGGGAGGGGAAAGGGGGGGAGGGGGAAAAGAAGCTCGAAGCTCTCGTTGTTTTCCCTTTGTTTACTTTCTCGTCCCTAGTAAAGCGTTGGCATTCGTCACGACTCGCCCGTTTCTCTGTTTTTTTTTGATTTGCGTTGCCCGCTTTCCGGCCTGGATCAAACCGTCATTCTTGCCCCCAATCCAACACGTCTTGGTCTGCGTTCCAGCCAGACCGGCACTCGCTCGGGTACCTGACAACTAATCCAAGCAGGAAAGAGAAAAGGTAGCGGATATCCTACTCAGTGTGGGTTTGGGCAATGCGTTTTCCAGTTCCAGGGCTTCATTCCCGTCAAAGAACACACACACCCCCTTCCAATTGCGTGATCTTCAACGTGATCTGCAAACCCTTGGCCCCTTGGTGACGCGGTTGGTGGACCCTCGGATTCTGTCACGGTCTGGGCCGAAGAGCCACCAAGGGGCCCTCTGTCGACGTCATCGCCCGCCCTCCCTCCTTCTGGAGCCTTGTCGATCCCACCTCGTTGTCGCTCTTCTTTTCGGTCATGGCAACTTGCTGCAATAACCAAGATCAATGTGTCCTATCCGACCGACGTCCATGCCGAATGCGAAGAGCCCGTCGGTTTATTCACGAGCCGAGGTTTGGCCATAGCCCGCCAAACATGTCCGAAGTCAACACGGCGCCAACAAGCAGCCGCCGGCCATCGCGGCAAACGGCACACTGGCTTTGCCTTCGCCGTGTTTGGAAAGTTCAACGGTCTTTGCACCACGTCCGTCGTCGGGGCAGACATCGTATCTGTGATCGAAAAACGTGATTGAAAGTTGCATGTGCAAGCATCGTAGTATTTACAGAGCCCTCCTCTCGTACCTTTGGATTGCGAGTCCAGATTTGAGCCCACGCAGGAAAACCAAAAAACATAAAAAAATAACCATAAACAACATGATCCGCACCACCTTTTTGCCTGCCCATCATGAACATACGGAGGGGGAGAGGAAGAAAACATACCCGCGTAACTGGCTTCATCCGAGCCTTGACCAACGAATGGCCCTGTCTTGCCTGCTGTCACTCAGGGAAAGTCGGCGCAGTCAATCATCCGCTTCCCAACAGCCATAACGTGCAAGGCTTCAAGCGGGGCCCTGGGAACGAGTCTTGCGCGCAGTCCTGCCGACGGGGTGGATGACCTTCTTCACATTTCTGGCCACCTTGTGTCCGAACGACTCCTTCTCCTTCTTCGGCGACTCCTTGGCCGCACCGTTGGAAGGCGGGCGACCAGGCCCCCTCTTGGCCTTCTTCTCCGCTGGCTTTTCCTCCACCGTCTCCCCGACGCCGTTGATGCCATTGGCGCCATTGGTACCGTTGGTCTCGACGACATCATCCGCCTTGCGCTTGTCGCCGGCCTTGGGTTCGGGCGGGATAGCCTGCGGTGCGACGTCACCTTTGTCTGCGCCGACAGGGTCGGCATCGTTCAGAGCGCCCGTCATCTCGACATGCTTGGTTGCGTCACCGTTGACAGCCTCAGCCTTCTCGGTGATGGGTTCCTTGATTGGCTCGTCCTCAACTACAGGCGCTTTGGCGGGTTCTTGCGCGATGGGTGCTTCTACCGACGCCTTCACGGGCTCGTCAGTAGGCGCAGACGTCGTGGCCGGCGGCTCGGCAGGGATGGCTTTTGGCTCTTGGACGTCGGTCGTTGCGACCGGGCCGTCTTGGTCGGGAACCTCTTCGATGGAGGCAGGCTTTGGCGCCCCAACAGGAGTGTCCGCCGCAGCCGGCGCATCAGCTGAGGGAGCAAGCGCAGGCGGTTCCTCCAGCTTGGTGGGTTCGGCGACGGGGGCAGCTGATGTCTCGGGCACTGGCGCACTTTCTTCCTTTTTCTCGTCCTTTTGCTCGTCCTTCTTCTCCTCGGCAGGCTTCATCTCAGCGACCGGAGGCCCCGTAGGATTGGTATCCGCACTGGTAGCGGTTGCGACAGTCTCTGGGACTGCGATTGGGAAGATGAGGTTAGCGCATGGTGGTCCGGGCTTGGTGGGTGAATAGCGACAGAAATGCCTCGCTTATACAGCATATTGTGTTTGACCAAGATAAAAGGCGCAAACATCAAAGCAGCTGTACCGAGTCGACGCGATCATAATGAAAGCTTCGAGATGCTTCGCACTCACCTTTGTCGGCGCCTGCAGCGGCGGGAACAGGTCCAGGAACGGAGATGGGGTCCATGACGATGACGTAAACAGGTATTGGTGGGCGCACAGTGCGCGATCGGGAATGTCGCAGTCGGTCTTGAATATGGGGCTCAATGGCCGTACTCGAGTATCGATGGGCGTTTGACGATGATGAGTATGTTTACGGTGAAGTCGATTGACGATGGAAAGCTGGTGTGAAGAGGATGAAGTTGAGTTGGGAGGAGGAGAAGAAGGGACGAGAGAAGAGGGAAGAAGAGGTGAGGTTGGAGTCGGAGTCGGAGAAGCAGCGGGAAGCATGGGAGCTCCTTCCTCCTCCTCCCTCCTCCTCACACCTAGGTACTGGGTCTACTGCAACCACGCGGCAGGTCATCGCACAGAAACATGGGGTGGTTAGGAGGGGGGAGAGTTCCACGGGACGAATCAGCGGCGGGAAAGGCAAGGGTGGCCATCGCCTCGGTGTGCTTGAAGAGAGAGAGAGAGAGAGTGTGTGTGTGTGTGTGTGTGTACTATGTATGCGTGTGTGCGCGCACGCACAGGGACATGTCTGCGCGGGCCATGGGAGGGAGCTGGGCTGGCTGGCGCGACCTTAGCTAAACGGAACAGGGAGCGGACCTCGAGCGAAATGAGTGAAGCTACATAGTATTGGGGTTTGGCAAGCAAATGCCGGCGAGAACAAGGTTCCCCTCGCAACAAAATCGGGTGGAGAGGAACCTTGGTCCGCCGTCATGTCAATCTGACGTGACGAAGCAGCTCCACGACCAGACAGACCTGGCGATCTTGCGCCTTGAAGGGATGTTGCAGGGCTGGAGCTAGAGCTTAGCCCCGGTTAAGACTCGGGTAATCCAAAAAGAGGCCTAGTCATTTGATGGGGCTGTTGAGCTGCGAGTCGCAAAGCTGGGTTGACTTCGCTTTTGGGGGGGGCGAGGGTGAGAGAGGCCAGGCCGGTGATTGTGAGTGACTATGGTTGAACGGCGACGTGACATGACCGTTTCCTTCGTTCTGCAGGAAACAACAGAGAATAGACGAAGGTGTAACAGAGGCACAGAGCTCCTTTTTGGCGGCGGACGCAGCGAGATGGTGTTGCAAGTTCGTCTCAGCGGCCGTGACGCCGATTCTGTTTTTCCAACCCAGGCGGCGGTGGCCCAAGAACCGTGTGTGCGTTCGTCTCGACGACACTGTGTCGGCAGCACCTCTCGTTTTGGTCAACGAGTTTCGTGGTTTCCCAGGGAGAGAACGGCAGCGTCGCGGTGTGTTGCAACTTGCAGCAAGGCGATGCGGGGAAGGACACTCGATGGCGCGTCCCCCACCCCTAGCCAACTCGGGGGGTTTTTTTTTTGAACCAATGAGCGCTCCTCCTTGTCCTCGAACCGTGGTCTGAGCTTCCGAATTTGCTGCACGCCATCTGTGATCGGCTCGAGGGCGTATGAGCATGTGCTGCGGTGTACGGCTGATTGCATCGTTGTCGAACAGACCGATACAGGCCCCGGAGCCGTTGGGTTCGAAACATTTCAGAGGGAGAGGGTGCGAGATGGAGAATCGGGATGCCATCACGTCTCAGGGCTCTGTCTGTCGTCCGTGGAGCATGCCATATGGCATCGACACCGCTGGACAGCGACACGGTAAGATGGCATTCTCGCCTCGAAATTGGTATCATAACTTCGGCATATCGATATACACAGTGACTTGAGTAGGCGAAACCGCAAAATCCATGCGTGCTGAGATACGTTAACCAGTTGCATCGAAGAGGAATTCAGACAGCCATTTACCCCAAGCAGCAAGCGGGAAGTCTCGGAACCACGCTTTTTGATATTGTATAGCATTCGAAATTATATCAAGAGGTTTCCCTCTCGAGGTTTCCTAAAAAAAAATTTTTAAACTTTTGGAGGTGGTCCTGCAGCCGTGTTGAGAATCGTCCCCTTCCAACAGGGAGCCAACTAACAAGAAATCCAATTGACCAAGCCGAAAGGGCGTGCAATTGACAGAGGCCCCGCAGGAAACATGACAGAGGACATTGAAGAAACGGTCAAGCAACTCAGCATCCCATTTGGAGTTTGGGCACAAAAAGTGGTCATTTTCCCGCCATTGTTGCTGTCCAGAATCTAGTAAATCTGGGAGTATGCAGACTGGGAGATCCCTCCTGGTGCTCTCGCCTCATGGCCACCCCCTTGGATCTCAGGGGCTAGGCCATGCTTAGTCATCCTCCGCTCAAGGTGCCAAAATGGCGTTCCGCCGCCAAAGGACAGCATCGCCGTCAAGCTTCACCCAACGCGCAGCCAACTTCATCACGCTCCTTTCCGCCCCGCCCGCCCGAGACCACCGCAACTTTTGTTTCTTTCTCCGACTCTTTTTTTTCCATTTTATATCCATACCAACTCCGTTCCGTAGCAGCAATGGCGCCCCACAAGTACTCGGTCATCCTGCCGACCTACAATGAGCGCCGCAACCTCCCTATCGTCACCTGGCTGCTGAACCGCACCTTCACCGAGAAGTAAGTTGCGCTTGCGCCCTATAACTTCTCAGAGCCAGGCTCCCCCTTTCTCTTACTCCATTTTCGGGGGGAGGTTCCCCCTTGCGGTCGAAAACCTGCTGACCATCACTCCCCCCCCTCCAACAGCAAGCTCGACTGGGAACTCATCATCGTCGACGACGGCTCTCCCGACGGGACCCAGGAGGTCGCCAACCAGCTCGTCAAGGCCTACGCCCCGCACGTCACCCTCAAGACCCGAACCGGCAAGCTGGGCCTCGGCACCGCCTACGTCCACGGCCTGCAGTTCGTCACGGGCAACTTCGTCATCATCATGGACGCCGACTTCTCCCACCACCCTAAGTTCATCCCCCAGATGGTGGCCCGCCAAAAGGAGGCTGACTACGACATCGTCACGGGAACCCGCTACGCCGGCGACGGCGGCGTCTACGGCTGGGACCTCAAGCGCAAGTTCGTCTCCCGCGGCGCCAACCTCTTCGCCGACACCGTCCTGCGCCCCGGCGTCAGCGACTTGACGGGCTCCTTCCGCCTCTACAAGAAGAGCATCCTCGACAAGGTCATCTCCAGCACCGAGAGCAAGGGCTACACCTTCCAGATGGAGATGATGGTTCGCGCCAAGGCCATGGGTTGCTCCGTCGCCGAGGTGCCCATCACCTTTGTCGACCGCGTCTACGGCGACAGCAAGCTGGGCGGCGACGAGATCGTCGAGTACGCCAAGGGCGTGCTGTCCCTGTGGATGAAGGTCTAAGGGAGGGCGAGAGGCAGGAGGATGAAAAGCACAGACATTGAGGAGTGATACGATACCGAGGGATCTTTGTACTTTATTGTTATTGCAGGAAAGCAATTGGCATGAAATGGGCGTTGGGGGCGGGGACGGGAACCAAGTACCGATACCTAATTATTGACAAGTCACACGAAAATCTACATTCTGTTTCAGTGATGCTGGGTCAACTCAAGCGTGTTCTCCCGCTCCTGGTGGTTTCGTTTGATCGCTGGAACGAGCCCTCTACATGTTTCGCCCGCCCGTCACCATGATCGTCTGCCCAGTCACATAGCTAAAGAGAGGGCTGACGACGGCCAAGATGACGGACGCCGCCTCGGTCGGCGTCCCGGGCCTCCGCAGCGGGATGTCGGCGTGGGCCTGCTGCTGGCCGGCCCCCTTCTGCGCCTGCGGGATGCCCAGCGCGATCCTCTCGCCGCCGGGCCCCTCGACGAAGGCGCCCTTCTCCTTGGCGTCCGTCAGCCGAGTCGTGATGTGGCCGAAGGCGACGGTGTTGGCGCGGACGCCGAAGGCGGGCCCCCACTCCTTGGCGACGGTCTTGGTCAGGCCGGTGACGCCGGCCTTGGCGACGGCGTAGTTGGCCTGGCCGGCGTTGCCGTGAACGCCCGAGGTGGAGCTGATGTTGACGACGCAGCGGTTGGCGCCGTCGCGCACGCGGAAGTAGGGGGCGGCCGCGCGCACGAGGCGGAAGGGCGCCGTGGCGTGCAGGGCGACGATGGCGTCCCACTGCGCGTCCGTCATCTTGTGGATCACGCCGTCCCAGGTGTAGCCGGCGTTGTTGACCAGATGGTGGATCTTGCCGCCGCCGAAGGAGGCGGCCTTGGCCACGAGCTCGGTGACGTAGTCCGCCGAGAGCATGTCGCCGGGGACGCTGAGGGCCTGGCCGCCGGCGGCGTTGATGCTGTCCGCAACTTCTTGGGCTTTTTCTACGGGGGGTGAGGTAAGGAATCTGATTTTGGGGTAGGGGGAGAGAGAGAGAGGCGTACTGGCGTCAATGTCGGAGACGACGACTTTTGCGCCCTCGTTGGCGAACAGCCGTGCTGTTTCGGCACCGATCCCTTGCCCGCTGCCGGTGATGATGGCCACTTGGCCAGCGAGCATACCCTTTGGGTAGTTGAGATGGGAGGCGATCTGGGCTACACGGTCCGACATGTTGGTGATAAATGCTGTGGTGGTGGTGGTGGTGGTGGATAATGATCAATTGCGATACAGTCCTCGCAACCAAAATCTGCGACTTCTGTTCAGGATATTGTACAAAGCCCAAGGTCTAAGATGAGCCCCGATGATGAGTGCAATTGGAGCTTCGCCTCGAAACACCCCCTGGGCTGCCGAGGTTCCCCGCGGTTTGTCTACCTATCCGCGCCGTCTTTAGACGAGGTGCTGTTGGTGGGGTAAACCTGCCTGTCGGTATCGGGTAACCAGGTCGCCAGAAGCTCGGATCATGGGTTCCCCGAAGTAAAATGCTACATTCCAGCCATCAAGGCTGATATCAAATGGCGTCTGCTATGCACGAATTTGGGCGGGTTCTCTTCTATGCTGCGTATTAAGTAGCAAGGAGCACATTGAAGATTGGGAAAGAGCACCCCCAGTTTTTTTTAATTCATTCTCGGAAGCGACATCTGGGGGTACTCGTACCTGACTGAGCTCACAGCCTTGGCGCCCCATCGGGGATTAGATAAGATAGAGGGAGGGTGGGATGTCTCCGCCTCTGTTTTGACGACATGTATGTTTCCTCCGTCTCTCTGTCTCTCTGTCTCTCTGTCTCTCTGTCTCTCTGTCTCTCTCTCTCCTCTGCGCCCTCCGCCTCCTGCACCCCGCCGTACCGAGTTCAAAATCACCAAAACAGTTTGCAGTCATGTCGAATCGCGGAGGTCGAGGCGGAGGCAGGGTATTCCGCGGAGGAGGAAGGGGAGGCGGCCCTGGTGGCGGTAGTGCTAGTGCTGGTGGTGCTGCTCTCGGTCGAGGTGGTCGCTCACATTCGGGTCCTTGGGGGAGACTCAAGCCCGTCGACTTGGACCCTCTCGACAGCATCGGCCTCCTCTCCAAAGGCGACACCAGGTGAGCCTTCGCCCCCACCCCCCCAATTGTCGATTGGTACATGGCTTTTTCCTGACGTGTGCTTCCGTTCAGACTTCTAGACTTCAAGACGCAGGAACGATACTACACCAAGATCGTCGAGCGCTACATGACATTCTGCTCCGATGCCGGCGAGCGCGACGAACTCCTCCGCCGCTTCGCCTCGCTCGATCTCAAAGACTACCCCTCCGTGTCCGCCGCCTCCTCGCCGCGCCTCGACAACCCCGCCAGCACAAAGGCCCTCTCCGACGTCATGATGGCGCTGCGCAAGCTCCGCGAGGGCATCGTCGCCTCGAAGCGCACAGACGAGTTCGCCATCCAGGCCTACCTGTTCAACATCCGCCTCTCCGTCTTGGTCAAGCACCCCGAGTCCTACCACCCGGCCATCCTGCACGTCCTCCGCACCATACACCCCGCCCGGAACCTGACGAGCGTCGAGCTGCAAGAGGTCCTGGCCTACCTCGTCCTCGACGCCGCCTGCCGACGCGGGGACCTGGCCGAGGCGTACGCGATCCGGCACCAGTACCGGCTGCGCGACGCCAAAGTCGACGCGCTGCTGGCGGCGCTGGCCCACGACAACTACGTCGCGTTCCGGAGGGTCAAGAGGAGCGTCGACGGCCACCGCGCGAAGCTGCTGGAGTTCGCCGAGCCCGAGATGCGGACACACGTGCTGAAGTGCTTCGGGAGGTCCTATCTCGCCGTCGACCAGGAGTGGCTGGAGAGGTGTGCGGGGGAGAATTGGGAGGCGTTGACGAGAGACCGTGGCGTCGGCTGGGAGCTCGATGGGAATAGGGTCGTCATCCGGAAGGTTAGAGCCAAGTGAAAGGCGCAGCGAAACGAAAGTAGGATGAGCATATGTGTGCATTTGATACCCATGAATTGAAGAAAAGCGTTTAGCATTCGGGCTTCTAGGGGCTCTGATTTGACTGCCTCTTGATTGGACAAGTGACACACTCCAGCTATAATCTGGTCTCTCAGTTGGGTATAAGTTCATCTGGAGGCAGATGCAGCAACAAAACCCTGCCTCATGTGGCGTGATATCTTTTGGTGTACATCTCTTTTGTCGGTATTTGGTGTAGAGGCGTGGGCCGTGGCTGTCTAGACCATCTCTCTCTGCCGAATCTACCGCGAGATTTCAATATTCCTAGTGTGCCTGTGCTCCCCGTCTTACTCCAGACTGAAAAGGTCGGAGCAGAGTTCAGCCAGTCACCCAGGCAGTCGAAGAAGTACAGTGGTGTAGCTCTCGGCCACTCGGCGGCACCAGGTTTGCTCATACCATCCCGCTTCGCGCCGAATTACAGCAATGTCTCAACACCCCCGCAAATCCTAAGGCAGTAATAGCAGTCTGTAGCACCGTCACTCAGGAATCGGGCTTATCTGGCTCTCCCCCTCTCCTGAGCAGCTCTGCCAGGGTACACCCATCTTTACAAACTTTGCGGCGAATTCGGCTGGATCTATCGTTTAAGTGGAAAGGCCGAAAGACGCAAGACAGCAAAGTGCTTTGACAGTCGAGACCGGAAACCCGGGGTTTGTAAAAAGACACTGGCGTAGTCACGCAGAGTGGAAGGTAAAAGGCTGTTTCCATCTTACTCTGTGCCGAGGGCATGCTTGAGTAAAGGTGTTGACGCAGCGCAACCAACTGATTTCCATAAACGGTCTCATATTCCACCCAAAGACTCCCCGCCGAATTACGAAGAAATATATCGCCCCTCTGCTTCCGATTTACATCTAAGCAAAGGTCTTATACCCTGCCCGTCACTGTCTCGCTTTTCAGCGGACAACCAGTCTTGCCGCATCGGTCACCGGTGTCATGGCTTGCCGTGTCACGTCGTTTCCAGCAGTAAGTGCTCGTAGTAGAAGCTGAAAGGCTGCCTACAGAGGTATTGTGGGGAAGGGGAGAGAGGGTCAATGACTTTGAAGAAGGAAGAAATAGAAAAGAACAACAAAATGCAACGCGACACAGAGGGAAGCCACTTTTAAATAATTCTAAGAATCTAAAAGAACACTCCAGGGCATGGCACAATGGCCGGGACACCAAAGAGTCCAGATTAGAGGACGTTCGGTCGTTCGCCGGGCGGGTGGAGATAAACCGGGCGCGGCGCGGCACGGCACGAGTGGGGTCAAGTTGACCGAGACACGTCGCTTCAGCTACCTAGGTATACATGATCCCTAATCGGTGAATCGAATTTCTGAGAGATTTGCCACGCATTGGGAAGTCACCAGTTGAAACCTTGGTGCCTATTGCATTTCGGGCCCCCCTTGCCATGATATGGTGGGAGACCATGCTTGATTGGCAGTGGGCATGTCCCTAGGCCGTTTCTTCTTCCCATAACCCACCCACCAGTGATATCGTAGCCCCTACTCCCTGTGAATCTCTTTGAATAATGCTGAATTATCGAATCATTTTCGATGCTCGTTAAAGTGCCGCCTCTTGCCCATGGGGACTGGAAGCCCAGTTGCGGACCGATTTCCCGCTCCCTCGAGCATGATGTCTTCGATCCCTGCGCGTTTCAGTCGCAATACCAACCTGGGCCAGCCCAGACTTCGCCTGGAGATATTGCCTTAAAGAGTTACGTCGTACTCTGAATTACCTCACCAGCTAAGCACCCGATCCTGCAGAGAGCGGGGTTTGTATGTCCCGTTAGTCGGATTCTTGTCACCTTGGATTGGGCCTATTGATGGTACCAGATCTGGAAACGGCGTGGATGCCTGGAGTGGCGACACCCCCAAAGGAATCTGGCCAGAAACTAGGACGGCCGCGGTTATTCGGCAAGGGTTCGAGTTCTTGGTAGCGGACGATGCGATTCGGGGACCATAGCAGCTTATCGGTCGCCGAGACCGGGGACCACGTGCTCCTGCATTCGACATGTCGATTGCTAACTGCATGCCTCGAGGTCCCTGAGAACCAGGTCCTTGTCTCTTTCATCTTTTTTCGCGACTAGTCGGCCTTCCTCATTCGGCATGCGCCGAGCGGGCCGCAGCCGACCCACCATCTCGGTATGCAGCGCCAAGCCAATCGATTGCACTAGACCACGACACCCGCTTCCATGCATGTCTTCGGATCCTTCAACGCCAGGTCGGCACGATGGCGGCGCATCGAAGTCATTAAGCGGAAATGCCTCAAATCCTTCATGACGAAATACAAGGGTTTTCTGTGGGTGACGTTCTGCGATGGGTTGGCGTAATCGGTTCCACACTTTCCCGTCAAAGAGCCGACTGCAGTTCTGCAGTATTGATTGTACCGCTTCTGTCGAGGATGGAGATCCTACTACATGTGATGGGCCCGGGATGGGGCAGGCCACCTCAGTGGGCGGCAGTCATGTCAAGCGCATTCACGTCTGCCTGGACCCAGAACCAAGGTAGATTCTGGCACTGGAACATTTTCAACTGGCTTCGAAATTCTCGTTGGAGGCAGATGTTGTCGATTCATGTTCGTAGATTGCTAGTGGACAACGCACAGGAAACCATCATTGCGTTAACGCTGGTGTCGCTCATCGTGCTTCCGATTCCCTATTTTCTGTACCTCACCGTATATCGCCTGTTCCTGAGCTCGATCTCCCATTTCCCGGAACCGGAGCTTGCAGCATGGACGTACGGGTACGAGTTCTGGTATGACGTTATTGCCGAACCCGAATACACCTTCAGAAATGGCCGATTGTATGAGACATACGGTCCGTCATGCCCCCGTCTATAATTCCAAGAGGTACACACCGACCATACTGAAGGACCCATCATCCGCATCAACCCGGATGAGGCTCATATCGCCGACCCGGACTTCTACGACACGGTCTACGCCGGCAGCGGACGGAAGCGCGACAAATGGGACTGGATCACCCGTTCCTTTGGCGTCGATGAGGGCCTGATTGGGACTCTCGGGCACGACGAGCACCGCGTGAGGAGAGCGGCACTTTCGCCATACTTCTCAAAGCAGAGCGTGCGAGCTCTGCAGCCGCTGATTGACCGAAACATGGCTGTTCTGCTTCAGCGTCTCGGCGAGTTTGCAACGAGAGGTGTCCCGATGAAGCTAGATGATGCTTTTGCCGCCTTGACCAATGGTGAGAACTTGAACACACACACACACACACCTGAACCTTCAAGTCGCGAGGTTGCGTGCTGACGTTTTGACGCGCTACAGACATCGTCGAGTACTACGCCTTCGGGAAGAGTGAGGATCGCCTCCTGGCCGCAGACTTCGATCCGTCTTTCAGAGACGCGATGCTACAGGGCGGCAAAGCCGGACACGTGCTGAAGCACTTCCCGTCGCTGATGGACATATTGCGGAAGCTTCCCGACTCGCTTCTGCTCAGGCTGAGCCCCGCGATGGGGGCCTACTCGCAGCTTCAGACCGGCGTCAAGCAGCAGGTCGCCGCGATCCAGCACGCGCACCGCACGCAGGCGTACGAGAAGACGCAGCGCACCATCTTCCACGAGATCCTCAACAGCAAGCTGTCCGACTACGACAAGTCGACCGACCGCCTCTGGCAGGAGGGGGAGGTTGTCGTCGCCGCGGGGACCATCACGACGGCGTGGGCGCTGGGCGTGTCGACGTACTTTGTCCTCGCCACGCCGGCCATCCTGACGCGGCTCAAGGCCGAGCTCGAGGCCGCCATTCCCGACCCTTCGCAGCCGCTCAGCCTGGTCCACCTCGAAAGCTTGCCCTTCTTGACGGGCGTCGTCCAGGAGGGTGTCCGCCTCAGCCACGCCATCTCGCACCGCCTGCACCGCATCTGCCCGGACGAGACACTCGTCTATCGCGCCGGCGAGCGCGAGTGGCACATCCCGCCCGGCACGCCGCTCAGCATGACCAGCAACCTGTTCCACCACGACGAGCGCGTCTTCCCGGACTCGCACGCCTTCAAGCCCGAGCGCTGGGTCGTCAATCCCCGCCTCGACCGCTACCTGGTCTCGTTCGGCAAGGGCGGCAGGGCGTGCCTCGGCATCAACCTGGCGTACGCGGAGCTCTATCTCACGCTGGCGGCGCTTTTCAGAGTGTACGGCACGGCGCAGGTCCAAGGCAAAGACGACGTTGGTACGTTGGAGCTGTTCGAGACGAGTGCCGCTGACCTGGTAATTACGAGTGGTACAGTCGTCCCTGTGATGCCAGAGGACTCCAAGGGCTTGCGGGTGAAGGTTCATCCGCGAGCCAAGTAGTTATTGGGCTTTTTATGTAACTCATTAGAATGGACGGGTGAGAAGCCATAAATCCACGCTTAAGTTAGTCTGGCGGGATGAGACAGACCCGGTAGAATAAGCATCACTTGTCAGATGGTGCTCGAGCCCTTCCCATTTGAGCAAGAGACTCCGTCCGTGATCATACACATCCTTCAATACGTGCAACCAGGCGAGGGATGCCGGCAAGTCCTTGTCCCTTCTGATCGACATCCTTGGTACTGGTTGTCGACTGCAGCTCGGTGTCAAGCTATACATACACACTCAAGCTAGTCTGGCGAGATTAGACAAACCTGGTGGAATAAGCACCACTTGCTGTCATACCGTCCTACTAGATAAACTTAACGCCCTTCTTCAGCAAATCGTCAAGGTCCAACGTCATCATAAAACCATCCTCTATTACGCCTGCAAGTTACATAACATTAAGCCTTAAACCCCCGAAACGGTTGAGCTCGCCTTGGGACTGTCCATGTCCTCGGGACAGTCCATGTCCTCGGGACAGTCCATGTCCTCGGGACTGTCCATGCCCTTACGAATGTCCATGTCCTCGGGATAGGCCATGCCGCCACTGATAGACATCCTTCCAAACTCCTCCAGGAGACGCGTCTTGGGTGACAAGTCAGAAGACGCAGTCTTGCTTCCGGGAGGGGGAGACGGAGACCGAAAAAGGGACGCAGGAGGGAGAAATCGACCCAGAAGGGCTTGACCTAGCAGCCCCTGGAAGTCGATCTGCGGTCGACGGGGTTCTTCGGGGTGAGTCTTCTAATCAACCTCCGTAGTACTGCTTGTCGACTGCACGTCGTCGTCAGGCCCATCACTCTGAGACACCCTGACGGGATCGTGCGCGCCAGTGTCAGGATCGTCGTCCGTCTCGTCATCTTCCTCTGCCGCACCAGCGAGCCTGATCATGAGTGCCATGCGGTAGTAAACCTGCATGAGGGCGATGCTCGGGAGTGGTTTGAGGAGGGGATCGTCAGTCTTGATAGAGAATTCGTGGCCATCCCGGATGGCCTCGCCGGTCTGGACGTTGCGTGCTGCGAATTTGAGGAGTTCTCCGGTTGACACGCGCAGTGGCTGAAGAAAAGGCCTGGGGTCTTGGTCGAGTGGAACGCCTCTTTCGAACCTATTTTTCGGGCCTTTGCTATAGCTCGAGTCTTGCAAGTGTCGGAAACGAACGACTAGCTCGAGAGGGCCGGAACGCTCCGGAATCGGTTCCAGGGCCACCTTGAACTGATCCATCCAAAAATGGATGGAGCAGTTGAGTGACAGGAGGTTTTCCGGCTTGTCAACAATATCCTCGCCCATCTCGGCCATGAACTGCCTTATAATGTCTCTGCCCCAAAGGTTCATGAGGGCCCTTGATGTCGCCGAACACACATTCGCATTCAAGATAGAGGCGTGCGGGTAGATGTGAGCCACCTGAGGATCTTGCGATTTCAGCAACACACATTCTGAGCCATCACGCCGGAGAGCCTGTCTGAGGTTAGCCAAGGTTCAGAGGACATGGTTCAAGTCAAAAATTTTTTAAATAAAATAGAAATAAACTTACAGTCTGCTTCGGAGCATCCTGTCTCGCCGGTCTGTCCGTGCTTTGGCCGGTCTCTTTCGCTCTCCCTACACACCATTATGTTAGTAAGTTGCGACAAAGAATGTGGAGAACTGCAAATTGACTTACAATACCTGACGAGCTGAGGCAAAGCGCTTTGTAGAGCGAGTAGAGTGTGGTTCAGGTCCAATGGAGCACCTCTACGGATAGTCTCTTCCCAACCCTTCATCATTCTCAGTGGAGTTACCCAGATTGCAGCCCAGACGAACCGACTAATGAGCCGCTTGTCGACACGCTCAGCTGGTTCTCCTGTTTTCGGAACGAAGGAAGCGTTGGCAATGTGCCGGAGTGTAGCAATCTTCTCGTCGTAATCCTCGAGATAGACGTTGGTCGGCTCCGGGAGCTGGCGGAGAAGAATGAGCTGTCTCTTGTACATGTCGTCCAGCGCGGCCTTATCGTCGCCGCAGTTCTTCATCGTCTGCCAGAGCTGGGTCAAATTGCGCAGCCTTTGAGCGGCTGGGGTGTGCGGTGTCTTGTCATATTTCTTCAACTGGTCCTCCTCGTACATCTCAAAGAAGGCCTTCGCTTGAGCTTCCATGGCCGAGTCCGCATCGGTCATGTCGGAGTCCGAAGTGTCGGCCATGTTGAGGTTCGTATTCATAAACTGCACCATTGTTATTCAGTGAACTTGTAAAAACAAGATAAAATTTTAATAAAACCCCCACGAGCGCGATCTTAAGTAAAGATAGGATGAAGGGTAGGATGATGGATAGGATGAGGGATAGGATTGTTCAACGCACCGGAGATGGACGGCGAAGACTTACCAACACGGTTGGAGGGCGTAATCGCGCGTCGCTTGTTCCGAACAAACGAATCCCTGCAAAGCTTAGCAGAGATGCCCGCTAGGTGGATCGTGGATGTGCGTCAAGGAGGTACAGACCCACTAGGGCTTCCACTCGGACCAACCAAAGAGATTAGCGAGAACGTGGATCAGGGCCAATGCAGCGATACACCTTGCACACCCGCAGACTAAAAAGTGGCACCCTGTCGGTACACCAGCCCAGGCCAAGATATCTAAGGTAGGTAGGTAGGTACCTACCTGCCTAGGTAGGTAAACCAAGGACGTATCATTGCGAGTAGAACCACGCTGACAAGTCTGTATCGTACCTAGGCAGGTAAGGTACACCAGGTATCGCTTGAACTGTAAAGGCCCCAACTAACAGGCTGTTTGTCTATTATCAGCCAGCAATTACGGCCTACTGTAAGCCTGGAACACCTTGACAAATGCTCTGAAGTTTAACCTCCGTGGCTTCACAACCTGTCACTATGGACCCAAAAGGGTCAAGCGTGCCTCCAAATGTTTGTCCATTACATGACAGGGGCTTCAAGGTCGCACAGATACATAACATGGAAACTTAGGCATACGATACACGGATAATGATAAAAAGCTCAAAGGATGTGTTTGTATATCAAGCGAGTTATTGGTCACTTATCGGTCGACTTGAGGTGTAATTTATTCTAGAAGAAGCACCGATAAAGTCGTCGTTGCTAAGTGGGATTTCAGATCTGGGCTTCATTGTTAGTGGTGTCCTTCTTCCTATCCAACCTGAACGGGTTTCTTCGTCGCCTGGTGGTTTTCCATCTCCGGGGTTCTTCCATCCTGGAAGCCCTGCGGTGGCTCGGCGTCAGGCAGGGCACGCTGATTTGGGGGGGCAGGGGCGTGTTACGACGCGGATGTGCTTGGGCGGCCAGGCGGTGTTGGAGGGGACACGACGTTGAGGACTCGCGGGGCACGGGGGACGAAGTAGCGCGCGGCGTCATGTCATATGCACTTTGGCTGGCCGGTGAGGCAGTTGGAGACCCATAAGCTCACTTCTACTCTTGTGACTGAGGAGAGGCTTTGCTAGCGGTAACGATATCTTTGAAGAGGTCCTGGTTGAAGTTCGGTGTTTGGTCACCTTTGGAGCACATGATTGCAAGTCATTGCCACGACAAATAAAATATAATAAAGGTCGGACAGCTGCTTACCATCTTCTGAATAGAGATGGAAACGAAGGTCTTTGGGAAGGTCTTCGTTTCGCCAATCCCGGCCACGATACTTTGCTTGCTACGTAATAATCCAAAGTGGTATGCAATAGCACGTCCCGGGTTAGCCATATGCCCTCAACACCCCTCTCATTCCGTCACACCGGCCGCATTCATGGCTGGTCGATCGTCCGGTAAAAGATTGAGCTCGACAGGCCAGCTATCCATTGAAGCAGTCTTGCCAACAAACTGAATAACTCCGCGGAGCACGCAACTCGGCTCTGGACGGGATGTGTATGCTTTGGAGACCAACAAGGTTCGGATCCAGAGAGACTGTCTTCCCCCCCCCTCACCCATTTATATCTGTGTTCTCCTGGAAGGGGGGCTGGTCCTCCAGAAACGATCCAGGTAAACAGAATTTGCTGTCCTTTCTCTTTTTCACCTCGTTCTTCTAGGTCGAGGACCGACACGACAGGGTGGGCGCCAGTTCACACGCGGAAGGAGATCTTGACTGTCCGGTCGACATGCCGGTTATCACGTGGCCAATACTTCTGCTCTCTCGGGCGTTTTCTGTCGCAGATTGCACCATGCCGTAAGTATCGGTGGGGACCCTTGGCCAGCGGGTGCGTTCTGGATCAGCGCTTGCGGAATAGACGCCTCTTGTGATCCTTATATTATGTAAGTTTACAATTCGAGTATTAAACGACAAATCGCAAAGAAAGTCTAGTTGATCAGGGCCAGGCGCCTTGCCCCGCATCGCTATCAGAGAGGTATACCCGCTGCGAGTTGCTGCGTCCATGATTCGAGATCAGTAGCCAGCGACTCCATCAAAGCTGTATCTACAAACGACTCATTCCATGTCAGTGTAACGGTGACTTCTCCCCCAGCGATGCCTGCGACGTTGACAGCGAAACCGGGTCCCGCTGCCATGGCTGACTGTGAGAACACAGCGCGGGTCAGCTTCCAGCCTCCTTCGATGGTGCCGCCACCGATGGCACCTAGGTTGCTGACCTCCCAGCTGTTGCCGCGCTCGCTGCCGTTCTTCTTCGTGAAGAACTCACGAAAGTCGCTGACGTACTTCAACATGGCTGTGATATCATCACGAGGCAGAGTTGCCAGCCTATCTCGGAGCTCGTTTTTGACAGAAGCCGCGACGTCCCAAATCGCCTCCTCGAGGGTTTGATCCGAGGGTTTACGCACGTTCGTGGTCAATGCCTTGGATATCGAGTGATCCGTTGATGTGACGAGAACCGAGATTTGATTGTCTACATCAAGCCCCGCGGCGGCAGGAACAAACCGTCTCAAGCTGATGGCCGAGCTCGGGTTGAAAGCGGGCGCTTCGGAGGCGGGAAGGTGGCGAGAGAGAGAGGCGGCGACAAGTGCGTGGCACAATGGTGTCAGTGTCATAGAATGAGCCCGAGAGGCTGCCAGTAGTCCTGCTGTGGTCGCAGCAGGTATCCGCAGAATGCGGAGGCTAGTCTGGTAAGGCATGGAAAAGTCGATTGGGCGAGCTTTCCAGGGAATAACCTCTGGCTTTGTCTTCAGCCATGAAGGGCCGAAGGCACCCCACAGCTCCCAGAGAAAGTACGACCAGCTGATCCGGCCATCAATGAGTTGGTCCTGTGGTCTAGGTAGCACAGGCGGTTCCGGAAGATTGACCTGGTTGGCATCAAGCTTCGCAACGGCGACCGGATTGCTGAGTGCGTTAAGGAGCCGCTGATGGAATATGGAACCGCTTGTGCCATCGCCAATGGCATGGTGAAACGAGTAGATGACTTCAATTTTTACAGGAGAACCCTGTACTGTTTCGATGGGGATGATTGCAACCTTCCAGGGCGGACGCTGGTCAACGTGTGGCCATAGCTGGTCGTGCTGGAAAGAAAGATGCTTGCAAAGGGCCGCGTCCGCTGCGTCTGGGTGGGACGGCCCATACCACTGGATCTGCGCTGCTAGGTCGATTCGTGGAACATGGACGTAATAAGGGGCTTGTTTGTCTTCGTCGACGATGCCAACGCGCATAAAAGGTTGCTCCGTAATGACTTGCGCAACGGCTCGGTGGAGCTCCGTCTTGAGTTCTGCGAGGCCGGTGCCTGGTGGGACTGCATACCGGCACGTCACTGAGACGCATCGATACAAGCCGAGCGAGTGGCGGGCAGTGGAGTACTTCTCCCTAGACTTTGTCAGATTTCAGCCTAGCGGGAAGCGGGTTCCTTGGACGGTACATGTTGCCGCAGGGCCGTACTATGGCTGCTTGGGACGCCATGGCGTGTGATGGACACTGTTGGGGTCAAGGTTGGAAGTTTATTTGGTAGTGATGGTCTTTTGCTGGCACAGGAGTTCACAAGACGGGATAACAGGAGATTGCGCGTAAATAGCTGTGGGGCGGGTTGAGACGGCCCGTGGAAGATGCATCAAGCTCTGGTACTGTAAGTGTCGCTTTGGCGAATCCTAGATAAGTCCCTGGATGATAGGAGAACTGCCTAGAAAAGGCCTAGTTTCCCGGCATTGTAATGTCTCCTCCAATCCGGAACAGATGACGGGACAGGGGTAATTCAATGAGCTGAGCCGTGCAGGCGTACCGTAATCTTCGGTTGGGATATGAATGGTAATGAGCTGTGGAGGCCTAGTTTGAGTGAGGCCAGCAAACCTTTTGTGAGCTCTGAGACGTCTGCGCCATTGCTGCATTGAGTCCAACAGGTAGGTACCAGTACTTACTTATCTGGGGACAATGGATCATTGAAACGCCATTCCACGCCGTCCAACGACTTTCAATGCAGTTCCCGTTGTGGACCGTGTTCCGAAACGGGATTCTGAGTCCGAAATTAGGCTGCCGGCTTGAAGCCCAGACCCATGTTGACCGGAAGCTGCCGATTAGTCATGCGCGCCGATGCTTTTTCCGGCCCGAGAATGAGAGGAACCACGTGGGGGTTGACCCAAAAAGGAAAGAAGCCTGAGGTGGGGCCTCCCCGGTCAATCTCCACAGTGGAAGACGCGGTTCACCACTTGCTCGTGCGCCGACCCAAATAATCATTGCCCTTCTCATTTGCGCAATTCATTTCCCCTGACCAAAGTGCCAATCGAACCGACGACGATGACCTTTACAGCTTGACACCTTGCCTCCTTCTGCTGAATTAGCCAAACCGAACGCGTTCATGTCTGATATGACGCGACCTGTCGCCAAATCGCAAACCAAAATAATGCAGCTCCGCGCAGCTTGACCCTGTCTTTTACCTGTTGAAGAACGCGGTCGCCGTCGCGAACTGACGTCGCTATGGACCACAACCGATCCCCTTCCCGCGCTTTTGGAGCACGCTCGAATCGCCGCGCTTCTACTCATTTGACAATCGACGAAGAAGGCCGAAAACCGTTGTTCTCCAAGCCGTCGAGAGAGACTCTCTCCCCGCGCGATCCTGCGCAGACGATGCCGGGAACCAACCGTTTTGGCTATTCGCCTACAAACAACAACAACAACAACAACAACAACAATACCAACTTCAACGCTAACTCAACTGGCCGCCCACCTTCGCGAGCCGCGATTCCCCGACCATCGAGCTCTGCCTCTCAAACGCCTTCAATCAACTCCAACCACTCAGCCGATATCATCTCTCCTGGCTCTCGTATCCCAAGACCCAAGTCGACGATCGGGTTGTTTGCCAAAGGCACTGGTGCCTCTGTCGCCGAGGCTTGGAAGCTCGCGGACGAGAACCGGGTCCGGACTCTTGAAAGACCGCGAAGAGCATCCCCCGCTATCGACGCATCCCCCAGTCCTGCCCCACGACCCTACATCAGCCGACAACCCCACGATGATGCCAAAACAAGACGGACCTTGGGCAAAGAGGCAGTCGACTACACTCGAGCCAGACCCCTTTCGAGATTATCAAGCGACTCTTTGCGCGACAGCTACATAGCCCGATATGGAAATAGCCCCGGGTCGCAAACCAGCCTTTCGAGCTCCGGAAGCTTCGACCGCCGAATTAAGGAATATGAACGCCAGATGAGCCAGTCCCCGAGCGCCTCACGGGAGCCAGACAACCTCTTCGGCAAAAATAGGACAGGACCAATGATTGCCGAGACAGGACACACTTTGGCAAGACGCACGAGCAACGGCAGCCTCAACGGAGCCCAGGGCCTGGGTCGAAGGGCCAGCAACAGCAGCTTGAGTGGCGGTCAGAACTTGGGTAGGAGAACAAGTTATGGCGGTTCGAGCAGCAACCCCCGGCCCGGAGCTTTCGCAAAGAGCCATGTCCCCGAAGGCCGAATCAAGGAACTGTTGCAGCAGGACGAAATGGGTATCAAGCGACCCACCAGCACCAAGTTGGGTCAAGACAACGCGGCCGACGAGCCACTCCCCTCCATCGAGACTTCTCGCCTTCCACAGGAGCCTACCCCACCAACATCACGGCCGGCTTCTGCGAATCCCGAAATGTTCTCACCGGAGAAGAGCTACGCCTGGCAGCTGGACGCAGATTTCACGGCAGGAGACTTGCAAGTTTCGGACAGTCCGCGCATAACAATGGGTGGCACGGCGTACAACGCAGCCTCGAATGGACGAAATCCCTCCACCAGTACATACGCTGCCCCCGAGGCGAACGGTCCGTCTAGGTGGGACTCACCAATTGGGATCACTCCTAGAGCAGGGCGGTCAAACAATAGGATTGATGAGATTCGCCAGCGGGAAGAACAAGCCAACGCAGAGCTTGCGGAACAGCGGAAAAGGCAGCTACGGGCTAGGAACACAAAGCTGCAAGAAATCAGCGAGCGAGAAGCCGAGGCTGAAGACGAGATGGCGAAGCAATCAAGGGCGCAGCTGCGTACATACTACCCGACCCCTGACGACCTTCCGATTCGCGAAGATGTAGAAGAGCGCCCTCGGCTAAAGAATACGAAGCTCGAGCATATACGCGCACGAGAAGCCGAGTCCTTGTCAAAGAAGGCCATAGCCTCCAGCCGACTGGAGGAAATCCGGGAGCAGAATTCCATGTCAAGGTCCATGTCTCCAGAGGCTCGGCGTAGCGGTGAATTCGGCAGGGAGTCGACGCCAGCCCGGGAGACAACCAAAGAAGATCCCGCAGCCACAGAGGGGGATGGCGAGCATATACCCAACACTCCCGTCACTGTGTACCACAACTACATGGCTTCCAATGACCGAAATCCGCATGTCACGTCGCCAAAAGAGACTCGGAAAGACCTGCCAAGCCCCAAACCCGCGAGGCCTCAAGCGGCACACACGAGGACAGATTCTAGGGACTTGCTTCAAAGACTTGCGAGAGCTGCTAGCAGCAGCCCTGCTCCCGAGGCTCAAGACCAGCCCGTAGTCACGGGTGAGGTGAAGAAGCCGGATGGTGGCAACGACGAGAAGCCGGAGACGCGTGGCGAAGATAAGGTCAGTCGACGTGACTACGCAAGTCTCCAAAGCCGCCAACCAGAGAGACTCGAAGACAAGGTCAGTCAACGTGACTATGCAAGTCTCGAGAGCCACAGACAAGACAAACCCCAGGACAAGACCAAGAACACAATGGCTCTGGCGAAACCGAAAGAAACAGTAGAAGACCCCGTTAAAGAGGCTCCATCACGGCGACGCCGAAGTGAGCGCAGAAGTGAGCCCGAACGGCCGGTTTCCGAGCCGGTACAGAAGGACAATCCGCCGCGACCCGGCTTCAGAGAAGACACCAAAGCCCCCGAACCGGCCCATGTTGAGAAGGCGGATGACCCGCCACCTCGCCCTATGGATGAACCGAAGCCGTCAGAGGAAGAGAGGCCAAAGTCTGTTGGAGGATTTTCTGTACGACGCCGAGAACGTCGTCAACGCTCAACCGATTCTGCTAAGGACGGTCGAAAGAGCATGGCTTCTTCAGACGGTGATCCTACCGATCGCATCGAACAAGAGATGAAACTCTTTGCACCTGCCGATAACCAGTCTGAACGAGGATCGGTGAGAGCACCATCAGCAGAGCCCTCCACCGAGGATGAGGATAAGAACCTTTACGCCGACGAAACTCCTCGACCTGTCAAGGTTGACCCGCTTTCCCTGCCCACTCCCAGAGTAACGGGAGCCTACGTTGAGACGCCTGTGACGGCCCGAGTTGAACACACCCAGGAAGACATCAAGCCCTTGACCAGGCCTGAGACGACATCAACTACAAGCGACAGCAGACCACCAACGCGTCGAGGCTCGCGCCCTTCATCGGCGGCAGGTTCTTTTCCCAAAGCCGGCGAAGCAGATCCTGAAGCGGGCGATCACAAAGAGCAGTGGTCACAGCCCACAGGGACAGCCACAACCTCCACATTGCGACGTCGCACCAGGTCAACTTCGCGACCACGCCATCCTCTAACCAACTCGGTCAAACCACCGACGGTCAAGGACGATCTCCTTGAGCTTCAGCGAAGACATCAGATCGAGGACTCGACTCTCGACGATTTCGAAGAACTGTTCAACCTACAAAAACTTCAAAGCACACCTCCCCCTGCGATTGAGACTATGCTCGACGAGATCTCGATGAAGAGAGAGGAAGTCGCGGCGAAGCCAAACCTCACCAAGACGGAACGAGATCAAGAATTGGAGCAATATGATAGGATGAGCAAAACGTTGAAAGATGGACTTCTCAACATACGGACGGCCAAGCAGGGTATCGAGCGCCTGGAGGGCCAGGTATCCCATGCCGAGGGCAAACAAGGCGATAAGGCGACGATCGAGGAGGGCTCAGAGAAGCAGCAATTGGAGAAATCGTCGCGCCATCGTCACCACCCGGATCACGCTCGCGACTGTCCGGATTGTGTCGGAGCAACCCCTATCAAGGAGGTCTCCTATCTTCACCTTCCTGTGCCGAGCCTCTATAAGCGCAAGCCTTTCCGATTGACTTTCGTCGGCCTAGTTTTCCTCATTGTCTCACTATGGTACGCTGCCGAGTCAGCCATGTGTGAGCTTTACTGCCGACCTACTACCTGCTCCTCAACACCATGTGTGTGGTCATCGACTGACCCGACCTGGGGTGTGGCCATTCCGGTGAAGCTCGACGAGTGGGCTACAAACGGATGGGGCCGCCAGGTCGCCAAGCAATTCTCTCAAGATGCCTCGGATCTCTGGGCAGACGCCCTAGACTTTGTCACCGGTACCGACATCGCCACCGTCGACATAGACACCCTCGACTTCTACGAAAAGCGACAACACCGCCGCCGTCTCCGTAAGAAGGGACTATCGAGGCCGCTTACAGAGTCGTCAGAGGACAAGGCCAAATGGGACGCGTGGCACGCCGCGCGCGTGGCCAGCGAGAGAGTAGAGAATGCAAGGGAGATGGGATACGATATCAGTGGCGCAGACGAGAGCATCGGAGATGACGAGATGCTGTGAGGGGGTAATACTGGCCATTGTACATTACTGATTCATATGCTGCGGTTTTGCCAGACTGTCGCATGCTGGATATGGCATTTGGGGGGCATAGGACACCCTTTGGTAATCAAATATTTGCAAGGGACTCTGACCTCTTTGGTATAGACTGAATGCTTTGTTTTGACGAGTTGGAGTGTCGACCCATGGCAGCGGCTAAGTCAAGCGAAAACCGTGGGTTCGCATGTACAATATTGACCATGTGCACAAAGCAGAACCGGTTTCGATCGGGAGTTGAACACGGTAAGAAATCATTCAGACCGAAGCAGATTACTACAAACCCAAGGCCGTGGCGGCAGTGGACGATCAACACCGTCGAATAAGATGCCTGTTCTCCGCTCCGATGCGCCGCCCACTGACGGGTTCCGGATCCCCACCCGCGGAAAGCAACCTCTCGGACGAAAGTTCACCACGGCGCTTGAACGACCGCGATACTTGCTAGGAAGATTAAAAATCAAAGTTGAGCCAAAGCTGATTACCAAGAAGGCACTAGGTAACCCACTCATCTCCACCAAGTCGCAACGATATGCATGTCATCATGGAGGGCTTACAAATCCAACCATCACAGCCATCACTTATACAAAGGCGGTATATAATTCGCTCCTGAACCTTGCTAGATGTGCGACCTCGCACGCCGCTCACAAACAAAGCATCCGACCCTCTCGCCAAATCCTCAAACGCACCAAAGCCTGATCCCTCACGATGGCACCCATCCGCGTCGGCATCATCGGCCTCTCCTCCTCCGCCACGACGGCCTGGGCGAGCCTCGCCCATCTCCCCTACCTCCTCTCCCCGCGCGGCCGCTCGCAGTACACCATCACGGCCCTCTGCAACTCGAGCACCGAGGCGGCCCGCCGCGCCATCGAGGCCTACGACCTCCCCGCCGAGACCAAGGCCTACGGCAGCCCCGCCGACCTGGCCGCGGACCCGGATGTCGACCTCGTCGTCGTCTCGACGCGCGTCGACCAGCACTACGACACGACTCTGCCTGCGCTGCGGGCCGGCAAGAGCGTGTACGTCGAGTGGCCGCTCGCCGAGGACGCCGGGCGCGCGCGGGAGCTGGCGGACGCGGCGCGGGCGAGCGGGGCCCGGACGGTGGTCGGGGTGCAGGGGCGGTTCGCGCCCGCGCTGCTGAAGGTCCGGAGCCTGTTGGAGGAGGGGCGTATCGGGAAGGTCCTGAGCAGCGAGGTCAGGGCCGCCGGCTGCACGCTCGACCGGGAGTTCGTCCCGCCCGGGTTGAAGTACTTCACACAACGCGAGATTGGAGGGAACATCGTCACCATCGGGTTCGGCCACTGTAAGTCAAGCAATCCCTTTCGCCCAGTTCATGTATATGTGTATATATATATGTATATGTGTGTGCGAACGGCTGACATGGGCATCACAGTGTTTGACCAGGTCCAATATGTCGTGGGCGACGCAACCATCCAGCACAGCCACACCCAGATCCAACGACCCAGCGTCAGGGTCCGCGACCCGGCGACCCAGCAGATCGTCGAGACGGTCACGACCGACGTCCCCGACCTGGTCGCCGTGACGGCGACGCTCCCGGCCTCGGACCTCGTCGCCCCGGGCGCCACGCTCCTCGCGCGCTTCCGCCGCGGCCAGCCGTTCCCCGGCGACCCGCAGCTCGCGTGGACCCTCCACGGCGAGCGGGGCGAGATCCGCCTCACGTCCCGGGACAGCTCGGCGCTGCAGGCGTTCGCGGACGGCGACGGGCTCCAGATTGCAGTCCACGACTTCGCGAGCGACGCGGTCGAGCGGGTCGCGTGGGAGTGGGCGGGCTGGCAGGACGAGCTGCCCGTGCCGGCGCGGTGCGTCGGGGCCGTGTACGAGGCCTACGCGCAGGGGGAGGAGGTGGCGGGGCTGGCGACCTTTGAGGATGCTGTCGGGAGGCATGAGCAGCTGGCTGGTCTGATTTCAAGTTCTGGCTGAGCGGGCTGCGCTGGTGAGGTTGAAAGAGGTCAAGGTGGTAGCTGGTGGTGGCGGGAGTCTATGTTTTGCCAATGAGGCTCACCAGTATTGACGAACGCTTGATACGAATAACGCAAACCCCGATTTTGAGTTGCTACTGAGATACACAATATCAGGCCATACTTCCAGCTCCCGCGGGCCTCGACCCTTAAGATAACCTTGCTATTACATCGTTGAAGATGGCTTAGTGTTATATTAGGGACATTATAACAAAAAGAGATACCAAGTCCTCGTCAACCCTCACATCTGCAAGAGACAGGTAGAAGTCGCAACCTTCCCGCTGACAAACATAGTGAATTCTACCGGGTGGGTTTCGGTCACGGCCAGCGACTTGCAACCTGCTGGGGCGACCACAATCACAAGGGGGGTTGCCTGGATGGCAACCTCGGTCATCCGCAAAACAGTAGAATTCGTTGTCGCAGGGGACGCATTTATAGTACGGTCTCCCAGCGTTGCCTTTTCGGTTGGACGATCTTGTGATGTGCAAGGTAGTGAGTGCTCCACATTCCCGACAGGCGGGAGGCGGAATGTCATCCTCTGGCACTGAGTGTATGACAATTCTGGTCATGTTGGATTCCTGGGTTGAGTCTAGTACCTACATCAGCTTGGGGTAAGACGACATGCTTTCTGACCATACCTTGGTGACACGCGAGATTTAACGGATGATAAGGGGCACACAAATGGTTTGTATATGTGAAGATGTTGGTGGGCATGCGGTCTAGATACTATGCGGATTTATAAGGAGACAGACTCTTATAGAGCTTCTTGGGATTATATGATTCGCAAGGTAGACTCTACTTATCAAGGTTACTCAAACTCAAGACCAAAGTTTTCAGTTTCGTTTCACCGATAGAATCTACTTTCAAGATGATCTAAATTTGAACGTCAGATCTCAAACTTTGGGTGACAGTAAAGCTTTCGCCAACAGCTCATAAGGATCCATCCCGGTCCTACAATGGGATGTACCCAAGACCACCTTTTGATGCTGTATCGAGACATCCAACCCAAAAGGCTTGCCATTGATGACCTCCAGAGGTCGGCTATTGATCCGGAAATTAAGTTGACTGAGTAAATCCAAAGTCGCCCTTGCTTCAATAACATTTACACGCACATTTAGATTGATAGATTGTCTTAGGTATCATCTCTACGAAGGGTTCCTGCGCAGACATCATTATCTATATCAGATACACAAACCGACCATCTCCAACGGTGTATCAAGGTTATGTTGAGGGTTTGAGGCCCGTGGGAGCTGAAGATAGCCTAATCTTGTATATCTCAGTAGCCGACGAGGTGCTAAAAGTAGTAGATGGGAGAGGGAGGACGAGAATGAGGCTGGCACGAAGAGGCGACGAGTCCGGGTGCAGGATGCCGCGGGGCAAGGCGAGGAGCGGACGGTCAAGTCAAGACGAGCGAGGGAAGGGGAAGAGGAAGACTGATAGCGCTTGGAGTTTTTGCTTGGGGTGTGAGGACGCTTAGGTCTCGTGGTATTACATCGCAAGTTATGGTAATCGCCTCTCTTACATGGGAGACATCTCTCTTCTACACGTACACACACACACATATAGCCTTCAAGAGCGGTGTTGGTTTTTTTCTTCTCCCACCCCCCACGGCCGACCGCGCTTCTTCGCCATTGCAGCAGCATCGCCCAATGTTCGCCAGTTCCCATATGCCCCCAGGTCTATTTTTTGTACAAGTAATAAAACACTTTTTTGTCGGCTGAAAGATTTCTTTTCTGCGAGGGGAGGGGTGTTTTTGTTCATCATCCAACATCCTCGGGCCTGCCTCGCGTTTACAGTTGAGAGAAAGACGTGACTCTCCCCAAAATGGGGGAGGGGTCATGTCCGTGGTTGTGGTTGTTGGTTGTTGGGGTTTTTTTTTATTAGTAGTAGTCCTTTCCGCTCTTCTGCATCTCAATGAGACGCCATCCCCTCGTCTCGGGGTTGCTGACGTCCTCCGGCACACGGGTGATGCCGATGGCGTATGTCACCAACTGCACCTTGTCCTCCATGCCGGCCGCGAGCTCGCCAGACTTGGCGTTGCGGTAGACGTGGACCTCCTGCGTCCTGCAGGTGATGACGAAGACGGGGATTTCGCCGGGATCGAGCATGCGCGCGCGGACAATGTCGACGTGGCGGATATCGAGGATCTTGCCGTCCGACTTGAGGCCGGCGGTGAGATATTGCTTCGTCAGGGCCTCATATACGGAGTACTGGGCCTCGGACAGCCAGAGCCTCAGGGTCTCGATGTCGCCCTTGACGTAGGCGTCGAGGACCTCGGGCAGAATGTACTCGCGGAGCTCCTTCAGGAAGGGTTCCGTCTGGAAGTTGGGGTCCATCGTGCGGAACTTCTTGATGACCTGCGCGGTCTCGTTCTCGGCAAACCAGCCTCCAATCTTGTCCGTGACCAGTCGTGCCGTCTCGATGAGGGGGTTGTCGGATTCGCGGTACACCTTGCCGGCGCTGAAGAAACCCTGGGCGAACTTGTTGGAGTCTTTGAACTCGTTCCACGCCTCCTTCCAGGCGGCGTCCTTGTGGAGCGTGACATTGGTGCCGGCGCTTTGCTGAGGTTAGTTGCGTGCTGCAAGATTCGTGCTCCTGTCAACTTACTTGGGGTCCTCCTCGAGGATCTCAGGCTTGCCAGACTTGAGCGCCTCAGCCTCGCGCTTCTTCCTACGCTCCTCCTTCTCAACCCAACCGCCGTAGCGGGAGCTACTGCCGTCATCGATGACCTCCTTGACGTTCTTGTAAGCCTCGGTCTCACGGATGGGCTTCGTCGCCTTGTCGAGGGCGTCTCCCGTAACGTTGGCGACCTTGCGGACGCCCTTCATCGCGGTGGTATCCCAGGTCCAGGCGGCACCCTTGCCGATTGCTCCAGCGGTGGTCTTAACGGCAGTGGTGGCAGCCGAGGAAATAGCACCAGAGGACTTCTCGTAAGCCTCGCGGGCCTTGCGGACCCTCTCGCTCTCGGCGAAATCCTGGATCTCACCAGAGAGCGCCTTTGTCGACTCGTTCCACTCCTTGGACTTGCCGAACTCGGTCTGCAACGTCTCTCTGAAGACCTCCCACGGGGTCTTGTCGCCGTGGGGTGGAGGGGGCGGCAAGTCCTCCTTCTTTTGCTTTTGCTCACCCTCTTGGCCCTCCTCTTTCCCCTCGGTCTTCTCCTCGCCCTCCTTCTTCTTCTCGGAGGACTCCTCCTTGGCCTCCGGGTCGGCTTCCTTGGTCTGTGTCTCTTCGGTGGGCTTTGCGGCGTCCTCGGGGGTTGGGGGCTTTTCGGTCTGCTGCTTCTGGAGCTGTCGGGCCGTCAGGTGGAAAGAGCGCGACTGCATTGAGCTCGAGATGGAGCGGACATCTTCGGGAAGGAACTGCGATCGCAGCGGGGTGGTTCGGAATGCGGAGGGCTGCCGTGAGAAAGCCAGCGCAGCGTTGCCACTGAGCTCTGTGGAAAGTAACCGGCGGTATGCAGGCGTCCTGCCGTGGGTTTGGACCGCTCGCGCGGAAGCTCTGACAAGAGCATTCTGAGGATTGCTCCTCGCTGCTTGCACTAAAGAGTTCATAATGTGTGAAGTTCCAAGCCGACCGCCTCCCGACGATAAGCAAAGAGACTGGCAAAAAATAAGGGACACAAGGGGAGAGGGGCGGAAGGGAGATGCGGATGACGATTCGGGGGGGCGAGTAAAGGTGCAGAGAAATTTTGGCTCGCGACGGGACGGAGTCCAGGCTGGGAGCTCTGCGATTTCGGTTGAAGGCGGAGCGCGGAAAAATCTGGGCCCCTGTTCACCCGAAGACGACCCGGCGCCCTCGCCCCCCTGCGACCCTCGACACCAATCAGATCACGCCAATGTCTCCAGGCTTTCAACGGGAGCTTTGCCAAATTTCTGAAAACTTCACGGGTCATCGTCACGTTCCAGGCTCTCCCAACCGCTACTGGAAGGCCACACACCTCTCACGATGAGCTCTGCACCAACGACTCGCCTCCTGGCGAGATCAATCTTCCAGAACGCCGCTAGCACATCACCGATCGGGGGACGCCCTGCTGCCCTTCTTCGACCCTTCTCCCAGACCCCAGCACCGCGCGCCGCCGATGATGCGAAGACAGGAGGCCAGGCGCTCCTTGCCGCCATGTACGGATCGCGCTCGCAAAACCCGACGTCAACGAAATCCTCCACCCCGAACACCGCCAATGAGTCCAAGAGTTCGCTGGTCGACGCCCTGAACCGCGCCTCGGGCAAAGTGACCAACACCCCCGGCGCCCTCGGCTCAGGCCTCGATGAGCTGGTTCCTGAACAAGAAGACATGATGGAGCCATACCACATGCACATCTACTCCCACAAGCACAACACACACGTCACGGTCACGAAACCTGACCGCGGCGCCATCGTATCCCTGTCGACCGGCAACATTGGCTTCAAGAAGTCCAAGAGAAGGGGTTACGATGCGGCATACCAGTTGACGGCGTATGTCCTTGAGAAGTTGAACTACGGGGGATGGCACAAGAAGATCAACAAGCTCGAGGTTGTGATGAGAGGGTTCGGTGTCGGACGTGATGCGGCAGTCAAGGTGCTCATGGCCCCCGAAGGCAAGCTTTGGAGAAGCAAGGTCATCCGGGTGGCCGACTCGACGAGACTGAAGTTTGGCGGAACCAAGAGCAAGAACCCGAGGCGTATCTAGCGGAAGGGCGGCACGCGGCGGCTGGGAGCTGCGGAGGACACAAATCAAACACATGTACAATATCTGTACAACTGTACTATATATCGCAAGAGCAGCTTTCCTTGCATTCAGGTGTTTACGTCGGGATGCAGATGTCCAACCCCTCTGGTATCAAGTGCTATACGCCGTCCAAAAGTCCCCCCACAAGGAAAAAACGTCAGTCCTGTAACGCCGATCGTATCTTCGTTGGCGACCATGGCCTCACTTGGGAGCCGGGGCCCTCTCCGCAGCAGGCAGGTCGCGCCCTGTAGTATCCCTGATGGCCTTCTTCCCCTTGCCGTTGCCACCACGGCGGCGTTCCTCCTCACTGTCCCAGTCGGCATTCTCGGCTTGGCCCTTTGCGTTCTCGGTGAGGAACCTCGGCGGCGACTGCTTCAGCATCCTAGAGCTTTCGTGTGCATGGTCGTCATCCTCTTCCAAGAGCGCCCCGTCGGCGGTCTCGTACTCGGGCGGGTCGATCCAGTCTCGGGGGACGACGCACGGTAAAGCGACACCGATACTTGCCGCACGGTTCAGCCAGCCGGGTCCGGGGCGTCCGGTAAGCTTCTTGCACAGGTACGAGGTGAAGTGGTTGCAGTTCTTGGTCAAAAGGTTGTAGGAGGTGCCGAGGAACTCCCTGGACGCTTCTTCTAGTATCGCATCGATCTCGGCCTGGGTCGCAAAGGTGAATCCGTGGAGGATCTCCGACTTGAAGGTGCCGCCGGGCGGCTCGGTCTTGGGCTTCGTCCAGTAGACTCCCGTCACTCCGCGTCGCTCATGTCCGCCGTATGCGTACTCTCTGCGATTGATCACGACGCCTGAGTGAAGAAGCGAGGCGCCGACAGTCCAGAGAACGGAGGATAACCGTCCTGGCTAGCGAATCGGTTAGCAGGCGGTGACGGTACCACCAAACATCGCGGTGGGTCCAGCAACTTACAGGAAGTAGATCGTAGACGTGGATCGTGACCTCGGTCTTTGACAGCGATAATGTCGATCTGTGCGACGCAACGGATTGCCTCGGATTGTCCGGTCGGGGAGCCATTTTCGGCCACCTGTGCGAACTCTTTCTCTCTCTTTCTCTCTCTTTCTCTCTCTTTCTCTCTCTCTCTCTCTCTCTCTCGCTTCCTCTTTCCTTCGCGCCGGTGTAGAACGTCTCAAGGCAGCGCGAGTCGTTTCTTAAGTGGGATGAGGGTGGGCTTTCGGGGGGGAATATGAGACGAGGTAAGAAACGGAGCTGTCCCGACGGGGTAAAGGTGTATTTAGGGGGAGAGAGAGTATGTAAATCTATACAGATCGGACAAAGGTGAAAGGTATGTTTCGGTAATCAAAAAATAACTCTGAACAATCAGCTGGCTGCGGCAATCAATCATTATGCTATGCAGCCGGCAAAGAACAGCAACCTCTTCCTTCTCGTCCTCAACACGCTCCCGTCTGGACTCACCTCCCCTCGCGGCCACTGGACATTGGCCAAACAGTAGCTTCGGCGGTGCCCGGCGCAGGATGCGGACGTTAGCTAAAAAGGTAATGCAAGGGCTGCTGTTACTGGTCGAGCAGAAAAATACTTTGGAAAGTCGGCACTGTCAATACAAACTGGGCGCTGACGGGTGGGACAGCGAAGTACTCTTCACCGCAAGCGGGCTGCCGTCCCGATGCGATCCAATGAGAAGGGGAGGAATGAGGTCAGAGGTGCAGCGACACGACATGCAATGTCCCAGCCCCGCGCTTTCCCTCGAGCTTGCTTCCGGTGCAGCTTTCGGTTCGTTCCTGCCCTGGCCAGCTACGTAAGGAGGTACGTACCTGCCTTTTACCTGTGCTGTGTACCTAGCCAGGTAAGCATGCTACCTGGGCACCTGGAAACCCAAGGCAAGCTTCGACAGTCCATTAACGCCGTCCCATCCGGTCTTTTGTTCCGCCGTCGCGCCGAACCCTTCAGGTACCCCCCTCCCGCCCCGTTCGCTCTTTGGTGGGGCCCGTTAAATTTCATCTACCAAGGCCACACATCCGCCTGGCGCAAAAGCTTTTTCTTCTCGATCAACAATCCTCGTGATTTCTTCCTCCTCTTTCTTCCTCTCTCTCTCTTCTCTACCGCTCTACTCTCCCAAGCTCGGGCAATCCGCGTGATTGAGGGCTGGTCGCACAGCCAGAGTCGCCAAAACGACGTCCTTCATCCTACTCCCTCTCTTCGCTTCTCCATCCCCCTCTTTGCTCCCCCGCGCAGCTAGCTCTGCCTTTCGCCAAGCTCCAGTGCTCAAGTGCACCGTACTCTACACAACCACCCGTCAGTACGCAAAATCAAGACGCACCATGCCTCCCAAGAAGCAAGTCGTTGAAGAGAAGATTCTCCTGGGCAGGCCCGGTAACAACCTGAAGAGTGGAATTGTGGGTGCTACGCCTTAGAACCTGTGCGGGATCAGGCTGACCCCCTCTTCAGGTTGGCCTTGCAAACGTTGGAAAGTCCACCCTCTTCCAGGCCATTACCAAGTGCAACCTGGGAAACCCCGCCAACTTCCCCTATGCCACCATCGACCCCGAGGAGGCGCGTGTCATCGTCCCCGACGACCGCTATGATTGGCTTTGCGAAAAGTACAACCCCAAGTCGCGCGTCCCTGCCAACCTGACGGTCTACGACATCGCTGGCCTGACGCGAGGTGCCTCCACCGGTGCCGGTCTCGGTAACGCCTTCTTGTCGCACATTCGCGCCGTCGATGCCATCTTCCAGGTCGTTCGTTGCTTCGACGATGCCGAGATTATCCACGTCGAGGGTGATGTCAACCCCACCCGTGATCTCGAGATCATCAGCGATGAGCTGCGGTTGAAGGACATCGAGTTCACCGAGAAGGCCCTCGAGAACCAGAAGAAGAAGACCCGCTCTGGCGGCAAGGGTCTCGAGCACAAGAAGGCCATGGAGGAGCAGGCCACCATGGAGAAGATTCTCCAGCACCTCAAGGACGGCAACGAAGTCCGAAAGGGCAACTGGGGTCCCAAGGAGGTAAGACAGCACTGATCTCGTTTTTGTTTTTCTTTCGTGCCATCCTACCAAGCACACATGCGCGCGCGCCCCGCCCCGCCCCCCCCTGTCAAATGATGACAAAGGACCTATGGTCCGATAATCTTAACCCAGCTCTTCGAAGGCCAAAGGTCTACTGAGATAAGAAACCCATTCTGATACGACATGATATCTTTCGCTTAAATTCTGCACATCTATCTGCAAGATCTCGAGCTGACAATATCCCAGGTCGAAGTCATCAACCCCTTGTTCCTCCTGACTGCCAAGCCCGTCGTCTACCTGGTGAACCTTTCGGAGAAGGACTTCATTCGCAAGAAGAACAAGTACCTTCCCAAGGTTGCCGAGTGGGTCAAGGAGCACGCTCAGGGCGACCCCATCATCCCCATCTCTGTCTCTTTTGAGGAGCGTCTGACCCGCTTCGAGACTGAGGCTGAGTCCAAGGAGGAGCAGAAGAACGTCGGCGCTGAGTCCGCTCTGCCCAAGATCGTTCTGCAGATGCGCAAGGTCCTCAACCTTGGCAGCTTCTTCACCACCGGCACGGACGAGGTCCGCCAATGGACCATCCGCAATGGCACCAAGGCGCCCCAGGCTGCTGGTGTCATTCACACGGATTTCGAGAAGACCTTTATCCAGGCTCTCGTCTACAACTTCACTACCCTGAAGGAGCTTGGCAACGAAGCCGAAGTCAAGGCCAAGGGCAAGGTTATGACCAAGGGCAAGGACTACGTTGTGGAAGATGGAGACATCTTGCTCATCAAGGCTGGTGCCGCCAAGGGTTAGAGAACGAATATCTGATGGAAAATTCAGATATTAGGGTTGATGAAAAGCTCTGTTTTGCGGTTTAGATATCCTCGCCGGCTAATAGAAGTCTTTGCCACGCCATCTTTAATGAACTTGAAGTGACTTATCTCTATAAACGTTTATTGTGATACTGTTGGAGCTTGAAAAACTATTCTACAGACGCAGTATTTTACCGACTGAGGTGAGGGGATTTGCTGTTGGCGATAAAATAACCGCCGTTTCTCCGACTTTAGCCCCTCTCCCTCTGGCTCCTTCCCTCCGCCAGTCATGTCACGGCACGGACCAAGTGACATCGGTACCTCTGGGCTCTTCTGGACCCATGGAAATCTCCTTGCTCCTTCATCAACACCTTCAAGACGATTGGATCTTGGGCCAACAATATGAGCCAGCCATCAGTGAATCGCGGACATGGCCGGACCATATCGGTAACAAGAGGTAAATTTTTCTTGTCTACTTGTCATGCCGGACTCCACGGCCCTCTTACGCTGTTGTGCATCCATTCCCTTCTATCACATTGGTCCTCTCGAGGTGCTAGAGTTCAGGCCTTATGAACGAAGCCGGGACGAGATAACGGCTCTGTAAACTGAGGCACAGATGAAGCTGACAATGATTCAACGTTTAGCTGTCCGTCCCCGGTCTTCTACCAAGGGCCCGCTGGACTTGGACGAGTGAGTCCCCTCTCATACAAGTGCGATTCATCGACTGACACGCTCCCATAGTACACCTCTGAATGACCCGTTGTCGCCCAAGGCTGCTGTAAAGGAAGAACCGACGCAGCAGCGTCCGATATCTGGCCAGCGCTCACCTGCTGCGCCTCCCTCCCCGGCACCACCTGTGAAGACGACCGTCACCAAGGACTTTGGCTTTCTCATGCGCCCAGAAATTTACCATAATATCAACCCGGCCAACATCCCGCTAACCTTCAGGAACTCGTCCAAGCAACCTTCAGCTGATGCGTCATTGGAGGATCTTGTGGCCAAAGGCCATTTCCGAGCGGCCGCCATCGCTGCTGTCCAGGAACTCACAGCCACGGGGGGGCCGGAGCGACGTAGCGTCGACCCCTCAGACTACCACAGAATATTCAGCCTGCTGTACACGCGATTGGCGTGCCTGACGCTCATCGACGCAACGTCGATAGCGGCGCAGGAGGTCAGGGCACTGGAAGACCTCAACGCCGGCGTTTACATTGACGAGACCACCGGCGAGCACCTCGTTCCCTGGGAGCTGCGGGTCCTCAACGTGCGGTTGCAAGCCCTGGGTTTCAGCGACCCGCGGAGGTCTGTCATGAGCTATCACGATTTGGCGAGGGAAGCGCGGGAGCAGATCACCAAGGCGAGGACCCGGCACGACAACTCAGCGCGGGAGCTCTGGAAGGCACGGCTAACAGACCTGGGCATCAATGTTGCTGGCGCCCTAATCGAGATGGACGATCTAGCTGGCGCTGCGCATCACCTGAACACGCTCAAAGACCACGGCGACGGCAAGATGGCGCTGTCCCGGGCGCTTCTGTGGCTGCACCTCGGCGATACGGAGGCCGCACGTAGCTGTGTGCGGGATGCCGGAGAGGACGGAAAGCATGCCGAGACGGTCGTCACCGCCCTTTGTCATATGGCCGATGGCGAATACGAGACAGCACTGCAATCCTGGCAGGGATTGAAGGAGGAGCTGGAGGATGAGATGGTCGGGGTCAACCTCGCAGTGTGCCTCCTCTACACCGGCAAGCTTACGGAGGTGAGACACGTATCTGAATTCCACATGATGGCTTGCTGACTAGACAGGCCCGATCCGTGTTCGAGGCCATGGTCAACAATGGCTACTCGTCGCACACTCTTCTTTTCAACCTCAGCACGACGTACGAGCTCTGCACCGAGCGCAACCGCAATCTCAAGCTGAGACTCGTTGACAAGGTTGCCGACCTGGACGAGACACCGCGGGGCTGGGAAAAGAACAATGCCGACTTCAAGCTGTAGAAAGGAAGGAAAAAGGACAAGAAATGATAACCAGGATGTATTATTTGCATATCCGTGGGGACCGAAGGGTGGCACACACCCAATCAGAGCCGGCCCGTCGCCTCACTTGCAAACCACCCCCAATAAACTTGCCAGTGAACGGAGCTTCGCACAGATTTGCATGCACAATCAGACGGTCGCTCCGCTTACCAAGATGCTTAGTTACGAGGCTTGCATGCTGTGTCAGAATGACAAACCATGTACGAACAGACGATACGCCAACCAGCACAGGAAGCCAAGCACGACGAGGGCGGACTCGGAACCCTCAAAAGTGCGTTCAATAGCTAGCTCCCCGCGGCTCCCGGTCTTGGATCCATTCGGTTTTTGATCATGATGTTATATTTACCCGACGGGTCGGTGTCAGAAGCCCGAGGCCGTCTAATGTGCATTGTCACAAAAAGCGGTTTAGAGTCTTGCGAGTAGATTCACCGTAGACCGCACAATCCCAATCGACGAGATAATGGCGACCGAGTTGCAGTCGCAGACAATCAACCTCCTGGAGAAGATCGCGCAATCGCAAAGGGTCTTGGAAGAGAGGCTCGATGCGATGGAGAGGCTCCTCGGCCACCAAGGACCGGCGCGCTGCTTTCCGCAATTCCGCCGGCTGCCGCCTGAGCTGAGGTACCGCATCTGGTCACTTGTCATCCCCACCCGGGTCCTGCGACCATCGAGGCGGAACAGCAAGAAGCGCGCGACGACGCCGCCCGCGAGCCCGCCCGCCATCGCCGGGGTCTGCCGCGAGGCGCGTGCAGTAGCGACGCGGAGCGGGGGGGTCGTCTCCCTCGCGCACGACGCCGCCAACCCCGAGGACACCACGCAGACGACGTCTCGGCACTGGTTCGACAGCTGCCACGACGTGCTCGAGCTGGACAGACGGGTTGACGTCGCGGGCGACGAGCCGCGCGGCATCAGAGACCTCGTCCGCAACGCGCAGCACATCCTCGCCCCGCGCGCCGAGGCGGAGTGGTTCACCCGCCTGTTTCGGCAGACGGCCCATCTCAAACGGCTCAGCCTCGGGTTCGACGCCGTCCCGGTCAGCCCCTGCGTCTGGGACGTCGGCGTCGTGAGGCGCCTCTTTGGCGACGCCGGCACCGTCGTCACCGTGGACCTCGAGAACGCGGGCGAGATCGCGTGGGCCAAGGGCGTGCTGCGGGAGTACTGGCGGAACCCCGTGCTGTGCGCGTTCGACCTGGAGGCCTGGGCGAGAGAGAGGAAGTGCGGTGTCGGTACGGGCCCCAGGAACGAAGGCTGGATGCGGCGGCTGCCTGGCACGTGGATGAGCGAGGTTGCGAGGGGCTGGGTCATGGCCAAGGCGGAGGAGATGGCGGCGAAGGTCGAAGGAGAGGTTGAGGGAGAAGCCCGGAGGGGAACGAGAGGGCAGCTGGACACGCAAGTGTCGGAGGCGGAGAATCAGGCTTCGGCGGCTTCGGCGGCGGCGGTGGCGTTGGATATGAAGAACGACTTCGTCAGGGCTGCACTGCTGGTCATGCCCGATGTGAGATTCGTCAGGACGTTTTTCCACGATGAGGTTCACGCTGGTTGCCGTCCATAACGCCGACTCTCATATCAAAGTCTATTCCATCACATGCTCCCATGACATCGACCAACCCCGACCCTCTCGATCTCCGACTCAAGTCGAATACAACCAAAGGGGGCTCGGGTCGAAGGGATAACTTGACGTGACGCAATAAGGCGGCACGGGCTTTGCATGACATATGAGCTGCCCAGCTATCTGCGTCTTTCCCTCCCTCACAAGTAAAAGCATGAGGCGCCCTCGGTCGTGGAAGCGATCAGCTTCAAAGACACGCTCTACCACTCGGGCACGATGTCAAGCCCGTCGACCCGCCGCAGCCACGTCTTCGCGCCAGGTGTGCGCCACTCCCAAATCTCCCGTATCCTCCCCTCGTTGTGCCTCGGCTCCTCGCACCGCATCTGCGGGTGTATGCACCGCAGGCACACGCCCTCGCTCAGCTCCCTGTCCCGAAACTCTCCCGCGCGGTGCCACACGAGCGCCTGGTGCCACGGCCGCCACACGCGACCGGCCCTGTCGCCCGCGTCAGGGTACCTCCAGTCGACGGGGGACCGGCCCGCGCGGTTGTCGGCCGCGTCCCTGGGGACCTCCTCGGCGCGTCGGATGGCCTCGTTGATGGACATGTGCGGCATGCCGCGCGACAGGACGTCGCGGTCGATGCAGCGGATGACCGCGTTGACGGCCTCGGCGGGCCGCCGGGCGGAGCGCGGACGCCACCACCGGCGCTTGGCTCGGGAGCACTTGCAGACGGGGGGGTTGAGGATGGGCTGCGTCAGGGAGGTGTAGAGGGAGAGGCGGAGCTCGTTCCGCCGCTCTTCCAGCGCGACTTTGTTCATGTGTCAGTCGTCCGTGTGCGTCGGCGTGTGAGAATGGGTAAAAGAGAGAGAGAGAGAGAGAGAGAGAGAGAGAGAGAGAGATTCAACTCACGGGCGACTCGCAGGGCAATGTTCTCGTCGAGGCTCTCTCGGCCCTCGGCCAGGGGCCGGAAGCTCCCGGACACCTCGGCCAGCAGCCTCCTCGAGCCGGCCTCGAAGCCCCGCTCGTGTTTGAACCAGTACGCGGCGATGAGCAGGTCCCGCCTCCGGGGGCAGACGTGGCCCGCCCTCGCGATGTCCTCCATCGTCTCGGGCCGCAGCCAGTGCTCGGCGGCCAGCGCCATCGCGGGGCCGCAGTCGTACTTGTCCGCCAGCACGGCGACGGCGAGCACCTCGCCCGGCGAGGCGTCGAGGACGACGCCCCGCGGCGGCCGCGACCCGTCGAGCGTCCTGCCGTGGACGACCCTACAGACGGTCTCCATGGCGGCGGGGTCGTCGTCCGGGAGCGCGACGCGGGCCGGGTTCGACGGCGTGGCGTCCCTGAGGGCGACGCCCTCGCCGAAGCGGGCCCCCTCGAGCATCGAGGCGAAGACGGGGGAGGCGTTGGCGAGGATGAGGGCGTGGACGCGGATCTCCACCTCGGAGGGGCCGACGACGAGGATGAGGTTGCCGTGCGGCGCGACCGGCGGGCGTGTCGTATTCTCGGGAGGGGCATCGGGAACTTTGTCCTTGTCTTTGGCCGCCTGCTCTGTCAGGGCTCTGGACGTGTTAGTGGAGGTGGGTTGCGCAACTGCGGTATCTTGGAGACGATGGTTTTTCTTACTTTATGTACAAGGAGGATATCGATTTGGTGGAACTGCTGCTACTGCTGCTGCTTCGACCGATGCTTTCACTACTACCGGGCATCTTCTTTTCTGTAGAAGGGTTTGCTCCCTGCCTGCCTCCATCTCGTCACTCAATGTGCCGTAGGAACTCATCATATACTGCAGTCACACGGAGCCACACACAGGCAACCCCGCAAACAGCCCAAAGGACTAGTGAAGAGAAGCAAGCCACGTTTGGCGGCGCAGGTGCTTGCTGGGATCCGTGCCTCTTGGACGTGGTGAGGCGTAGGCAGTCTAGGACTCGAATAGCGCAACGGCCCGTGGTGGCGGAGCCGGGTGATGGCTTTCTCTCTCTCTCTCTCTCTCTCGCGAACCTCTGCTCGAAGAGGCGGGATATAGGACTCTTGCGCAAGGTCAGGGAGCCATGGTGTTGCTCGCATCGGTCTGCCTTGCGGATGCACTTATACCTCCCTGGAGCTAAGGTGTCTCTGTCTGCCTAACACGGATTGTCTGGACAAGGTAAGTCACCATGGGTTGGCTGAGGCTCGGTGACCCGGTCTTCGGGACGGGTCTTGTCTGTGCGCAGACCTTGAGCCAGGTCAACAAGGCCCGTACATTACGGTCGATCATATGGTGGTTAAAAAGGGGCATTTTGATGTCCGAGGTTTCGTCGTTCCCCCCATCTGTGTGATGGGAGTCTTCGTCGGTCTTGAGCGTGCAAGCGGAGATTTGGCGGAGAATACGGGAGGTTTAGGGTGAGCTGCCTGTAAGGTCAGAGAACACGCCGATATTAGGAAGAGTTATGGAACCAAAAAACTGTTTTGGTTTATCAGATGCGATAAAAAGCCCGGTAGCTCATCACCATCTCCCCTGACTTGAAAGGGCGAAGGTTTGTCGGTGAACAGGTTGATACAAAGTAGGTAAGTATGTAATAATAGGAAAAGGAGGGTTGGACATCGAGGTGCGCGCCTTCATTTTAACACTGTATTCCGCTGAACGTACCGTTGCCAGTCAGGATTCACAGTGGCTCTGGGCAAATCCCCCTGCCCAGTAACCCCTCACTTACCGCTATAACCCTCGGTCCCGCACGGTGCACACAGTGTGAGTCTGAGCAGGATTCCGAGTTTCAACCTCCACTTTTCAACTCTCACTCACTCTTCTCAGTCTCTCGCTCACTCACTCACCTCACCTCACCTCAATTACATGCACGGTGAGCCCCCGGCAGTCGCGTCGCGATGGTGAGAACACGACCTCGCAACAAAACAAAACGAATCGCCGTCATCGATTATGGCTCAGACGGCGAGCCGCCCGACGTCCACGACGACCTTGACGATGAAAATTTCGAGGCGCCGCCCCCGGACCCGGAAGACGACGAGGATGACCCCATGGACGTCGACGGCGGCGACGACGACTTCGAGGCCGAAGACCCTTCCGGCCTCGCCCTGGACGGCCCGAGAAACGCCAACGATGACGACGACGAAGATGAGCTGCCCGCCTACACTAGCTCCGCCGGCCTAAAGAAACTGCCAGTGGATATAGCCGCCCTCGGGACCTACCACGCCGACGGACGGCCCACGAGGCACTACACCGGCGCGCTGAAGCGAGGCCAGAGAATACAGGTCCTCGACTTCTTCTACGGGCCCCAGGAGGAGGCTGTCGGCGTCGCCAGTTGGTTGCTGAACCGGTGGGCAGGGTACGCGGTCCTGCCAAGCAAGTTGCCCGACGGGCCCGCGCCTCCTGTTCCGAGCCCCTGGCTTGACCCGGATTTCGTCGAGGACCAGCACCGCTCCGCGACAGTTTGGTTCGAGAGGTTAAAGGACGCCAAAGGGGCAAGCGAGGGCGAGAGGCAGATGAGTGCTGAGGAGGCCGAGGGGTACCGGCTGAAGCCTGGCGGTCATTTGGTGTCCGTGATTGGACCGTACCCGGATCAGCAGGAGGTGAAAATCGCGCCTTACGATGGTGTTGTGCTGTCCGAGATGGGGGCGCCCTTGACGAACAATGCTGCCACGGACGAGAAGCCGGCAGGGTGGATGTTTGACGTGGGCGGCATCGTCATCGGCATGGAATGGGCCAGCAGGACGGACCAGGAGGCGCAGATCCTTGCGCTGGCCGTCATCCCGCACACCGACCACGTGTTGGATTGCGAGGATGCTTACGATCAGAACAAGGGCATCATCCAGCTGTGGGCGCTCCGCGGCCAGAAAGACGAAGACGGCATCACGAGACCTCTTGCGAGTCCGGCTCGTCTCGCCCGAACCGTCTGCTCCGACTGGGGTAGAGTCACGAGGATCAAGTGGTGTCCGGTGGCGTACAGAGAGAACGGCGCCATGGGCCTCCTCGCGGTGCTTTGTAGCGATGGCCGAGTCCATATCGTCGTGGTCAAGGACATTGGCGACGATGAGCAGGACGCTTTCAGTAAGACACCCCCCTCCCCGACCCCTTGGCTATCACGTACTGATAAGCCGGCAAGCCAAACTCGAAAACCCCATCGTCTCTCTCGGGATCCCCTCAGAGACCAACGTGACGGCCACGTGCTTCGCCTGGGTCAACACCAACCGCATCGTCCTCGGCCACTCGGACGGCTCCCTCACGCTCTGGTCCGTCTCCCCACGCATCCTCCTCGCCCGCCACGACGTGCACTCGACGCGCGTGATGCACATCGACACGGCCTACCCGTCGGACCCCTACCTCGTCGCGTCGACGCCTATCGCCGGCTACACCACGCTGGTCGACCTCACGGACCCCTCGTGCGAGCGGACGAGCTTCCCCTGCTTCACAATCACCCCGCAGCCGAACCTGCTCCAGTGGCACGACCACCTGCGGGGCTTCTTCACCGTCGTGCCGTCGGCGAACCCGCTCAACGCGTCCGTCGGCTTCGTGCACTCGCGGTGGTACGCGGCGCAGGTCCGCAAGGTCATGGACGGCGACCGGCTGCCCACCTGCCTCGCCGCGGGCACGCACCACCCCTTCGTCCTCGTCGGCTACATGGACGGCACCGTCTGGGCGGCGAACCCGTCCAACAGGATCTTTGCGTCGAAGCACCACTTTGGCCACAAGATGAAGGTCATCGACCACCAGTACATCCCCCGCGAGCGGTTCAGCAGCCCAGTGCTGGAGCGGGCTGGTGGCGACGGCGGTGACAGCGGAAGCGAAAGCTGCCGCGGCGCGGCGCGGATTGTCCAGGGGTTCCGGCCGGTGCCCAACGTCAACCCCAAGGTGGACACGTGGAAGACCAAGGTGGCCATCAACAAGAGCAAGGACAAGAAGAAGGCCAAGAAGCCAAAGGCGAAGGCGAAGGGCAAGGGCAAGGGCAAGGGCAAGGCGGACGCGGCGACGGACGCGGCGGAAGACGACGACGACGCGGACGTGCAGGGAGGCGCGGAGGAAGGGGACGGGCACTTTGCGGACCCCAAGCGCGCGGTGATCTCGGAGCCGCTGACGCGGGTCACGACCATGGCGTGGAACCCGAACCGGGAGTATTCGTGCTGGGCGGCGGTGGCGATGGCGTCGGGGCTGGTGAGGGTGATGGATCTCGGGGTGGAATGCTAGACACGGGGCCGGCAACGGCAAGTAGAGACGGGCGTACGCGTGAATGATACCCTCTATTTTAACAAAACATCTATATATCTCTCCCTCTCCTTCTCTCTCTCTCCTTCTCTCCCTCTCTTTCTATGTCTATCTCTCCATCTTTCTATCTATAATCATGGACTCATAAAAAACATAAAAACTCGACAGTGGAAACCGTTGGCGGTGAACTCATCACAGGCAGAGCGAGCCCCTGACGGTGTGGTGGTAGTCAAAGGCCTTGGCCATGCCGTACAGGTGGGTGACGGCGGCGGCGACGACGAAGAAGTGGAAGATCTGGTGAGAGCTGCCCCAGATGTCGAATTTGCCGGGGAACGAGCGCTCCGGCCAGCGGAAGGCGTAGAGGAAGGCGCCGGTGATGTACATGGCGCCGTGCAGGACGACCCAGCTGAGGCTCATGCGGGCCTCCATCTCGGCGCGGCCGTAGATGGTGGCGCCGTGGAGGACGGGGACGACGCCCGAGGTGCCGAGGGCGGTAAACATGCAGGCCCTGAAGGTGCGCCACTCGGGGGCGCGGAAGAACTCGATCCAGGAGACGATGCCGCAGCCGAGGCCGAGGAGATTGATCTTCGGGGGCGGGGGCCGTTAGCACGTTTTGTTCTCGTCATCTTCATCTTGGAAGCCCATTACTCACCGTCCACAGGTAGAAGCTCATCAGGGAGGGGTGGCAGTAGAAGCCGTAGTACATGGCGGGCACGTAGCTCCCGACGATGAGGAAGACGATGCCCGAGTAGTCGAGCTTGTTGCCCCACTTGGCGACCTCGGGAGAGTGGTTGCAGACGGCGTGGTAGGTGGCGCTCATGCCCAGGCAGGCGACGGCGCCGGCGAAGAAGCAGGCGAAGACGAGCACGTCGGCGGGCGAGGCGGTGTCGTAGCGCGGGGCGACGGCGGCGTACAGGACGGCGCCGGCGACGAGGAAGGCGACGGCGCCGACGAGGTGGGACCAGATGTTGACCGACTCGTTGTGCAGGTAGCCCAGGGACCGGAGGGAGCCGAGGTACGAGCCCGAGTCCGGGCGGTAGCCCGTGAGGATGTAGGCGTTGTCGCGGCGCCAGGCGGGGAGGTCGTCCCAGAGGATGAGGAGGGCCTGCTCGACCTTTTTCTCGAGGCCCGCGACCGTCGATTCCACCGACGACAGGAGGCTTTCGGCGGCGGACGGGCGGCGGTTCCGGTTCCTGACGACGCCGCCGGCGGACGCGTCGCCGGCGGGGGGTTTCGAGGCGGTCATTTCCTTTTGATTCTGTCGGCAAGATCAGAAGCGATGGCGTTCTCCGAAAACTGTGTGAATGAAGTGGGGGGTTTTTTTTTTTCTTCTTCTTTTTTTCTTCTCGTAGGAAATATAAAAAGTCTATGAGAGTAGGCTGTGTGACTGCTTTTGTAAGGGGCGGCAGGGCGAGAGATATCTTGGATGAGTGACGTTTAACAGGGGGGGCGCAGACGGATTCTTCACAATGACAGCTACAGTAGCGCCGGTTCGAAGTGGCAGCTGCGGCGCGTCGGACCACTGCTGCAGGGGCAGACACACGGCTTAAAGCAGGTCAGATAGTCCATTCTTTCCGTAGGTATGTCCCATAACATATGCACATGCTGAAGGAAATCTGGATTTCCCCTTGCTTCGGCGCCAGGTCCGAGGCCTGTTTGAACTGACAGGCCCGCCAGTTACGGGCGCTCAGCTGGCACCAAGTGGCTACAGACAACATCCTGTCGGACCGTCGGTCACATTGTGCCCGTGGCACGACCGAGAGTGCCTTACTTACCTAATACATAATACGGATACGGATACTACTACTTAAAGAGGTACAGAAAGAGGTACCAAGGTACAGTCGGACACGAGCCTTTCGACTGTGAGACGGGCACTGGATGGAGACGAGAGCGGTGGATTCGGTGGGAATACCCGTACTGCGACATGTGCCTGGGACAACGTGCAAATCTTTGCTACGAGGGGTAACGCTCCCACTGTTTAGACTCCCTGTTCCAGTTCTTTTGTTTGCGCGCTCTCTCTCTTACTCGTAAATCAACAAGACCCTGAAGAATTCCGAGTCGCTGTCATTTGAGTCAAAAGGTTTTGGAACTGAAAGGCAATGCAAAACACAAGTCAGAATATGCCGCCGGCATCATCCATGCGAATACACGGCGCGCGTGTCGGTTTGCCGACTATGCCAAAGAACCCTGAATATCATTTCATTGCATGCTCGTATAGGTATGTATAAAAAAGGAAGGCGCTCTGCCTCTCTCTCGGGCTCCCGAAAAGGCCAGCCGATGTCGATGCGCCCAGGCTGTCGACTCTGTATCCCGCTTCCGCAACGTCTCTCTTTTGGTCGAATGTCCCCGAAAACGATCGCTTTATTTCTTGCCCGACTTCTTGATGCCCTGGGTGCCCGTGTTCAGAGGTCCCTTGCCGCCGGCCTTGGCGGCCAACTCCTTGCGGGCCTTCTCCTCTACGGGATCATCGGGTTAGTATCGATGCGCAGGCCGGAGCGAAAATGAAAACCAAAATTGTGGTCTGGAGTAGTCAGTATGACCTACCGGCGCGCTTCTTCTCGAGGTAGGCGAGATCATCCTCGTCCAGGTCCTTCGCCTGCTTCTTCGCGGCCTTGAGAGGCTTGGCCTTGCCACCTGGAGAGAAGAAAACTGTCAGCAAGGCGCGGGGCGGCTACGGACATGGAAGAGCAAGACACTAACCTTCACGGGATGCACCGCCCATTTTTGCTGAGTTTGTCGAGGGGAGTATCTGGGGCGGGAAGGTCAACTTTTGGAGGCGGGAGTGCTGAGGAATAGCAAGGCTTGGTTGGAGTCGCAAAGGTTGTCAGGTCGTAGAATCGGAGAGGAGAGAGGAGGAAGCGCGGCGCAAAGGGACGGTCGGACGTGGGGTGAAAATCGCCCCTCCTGGAGAAATCGGTCTGCGGAAATAAGGGGTCCCCGCTTACGTTGGATATTTACTGTTTAAGCGCATTAAACAGTATACCCGACGAAAATAGTCTCGTATGCATAGAAACGAGATGCGCCCCGCCAAGTGGATCCGGCGCAACGACGGAACAATCCAGCTGTGACAACTGACGTCGGCTCGGTTCCATGGCACCTCGATTTCTCCGGTTGGGCGCCGCCTCCTGTCACCACCGAAATTCGTTCGTCGCATTTCATCATCCCAGCCAGCAACACCAGCACGCAAGGCCAGAAACCGTTGGACCCTTGATCGCTGAAACACACACACACACACACACATCCAGCTGTCGACAGATAACAACATTCTTCCTTGACGTTGCATAACCACCAGCTCTTCTCGCCCCCCCTCTTTGCACTGCCCTCTGGTTTTCTCGTGTCGCCTTGCTTTCCTCTTCCCCCATGAGCTGAGTCGACACAGTCATCCGGTTCGCAAACAATTCCTGCCGCGCATCAATCTTCTGTTGATCTCTGCTGACACGTCGTTGCTGCTTTTCGCGAGCAAAAAGACCTAGGGGGCTCTTCCTCTGGCGGATACTGCTGCAATCAACACACCAAACAAAAAGACAGGACGTTTGGGCAAGCCGTGGAATCACGCTTGCTGTCGCATCGCATCGATGGCGTCGAGTTCGGACGAAGGCGAGATCATGGAGAATGACGCCGTTCAATTGAAGGCATCTTCACTGCCGAAGAAGTTTGAAGGAAACGGTGTTGACCGTCAAGACAGAACCCGAGATAGATACTCGGCATCCAAATCTCCCGAGCACGACAACGCCGCCAGGCACTACAACCCTCCGAGACGGAGCCGCTCGCCCCCGCCCCGCGGCTTCAAGCGCGCCCGCGACGAGCGCGACTACGCTGCCGGAGGACGACAGGACGCGCGACGCTTCCGTGTGCACTACGAGGACGGCCCACGAGACGACTACCGCCGCTCGCGCGTTTCTTACGAAGACCTGGACCGCCCCTCCTCCCGTGGCTCGAACCACAGCTACGACGGCCGTGACAGGAACCGGAGCCGCGACAGGGATACGTATCAGGAGAGAGACAGAGAGCGCGATCGCGACCGAGACCGTTACCCGGACAAGAGGCCGCGCAACCGCACCAGATCGCCGTACCGTCCCCTGCACAGCGACCGAGGAGGTCGGGATGATCACTACGCCAGAGATGGCGGGCGCGATCGCCTTACCGACTCGTTTCGTGGCTTGAAGTACGACGACCACCGAGACCGAGGGTCGCGGAATGGGAACACGGCGTCAAACGGGGTCGCTGTAGGGAAGGATTCTCGTGCTTCCAGAGACGATGCTAAACCTGTGAAACACTCTGCAGACGACAGGAAATCTTCTGCGTCTCGTTCCCGAGACCAGACGTCCGTCTCTCCGTACTCCAAGAGGACTCGGTTCCTGCTAACGCCGCAAGGCAGCGCGCCGCAGGTGGTTGAACCTGAACACGACCATGATGAGCCTGAGGAGCCAATGGTCATTGACGAGGAGGCCGAGATTGAACGCCGGCGCCGGCGCCGTGATGAGCTACTTTCAAAGTCCAACTCGGCGACTCCGCTGCTCGTTCATGCGCTGCACGCGACTGACAAGCCGGCCGTTGTCTCCCCGTCACGAGAGGTCACACCAGGCACACCGGGCACAGGCGACGTAGGCACTCCAGGGACAGGTAAGAAACCCAGCTCATCCTCCGCCTCTCCCGGCCCCGCTAAGTCTTCAGATTTCGGATCACCCGCTCAAGAAGGGAGCTCGCCTGGTGCTATTGAGATCGTGAACGAGAGCGACCTCATGAATACCCATGGAGGCGGAGAAGTCACTGAGGAAGACGGGCCCTCAGCAGCGGATTACGACCCCACCGTCGACATGAAGGAAGACGAGAGACGTGACGAGATGCGACACGGTAATGTTGGCGTGCACAGCGAAGCTCCCGATGCGCAGATCGAGGCACAGCCCCAAGAACAGCCCCAGGAAGCACCGTCCAAGAAGCCCACGGGCGACGAGGACGAGGACGATTTCGATATGTTTGCCGAAGACTTTGACGACGAGAAGTACGCTGCTCCCAATCCTGCCAAGGTCGCCGTGGTGGACGAGACCAAAGCTTCACCCGCTCTCGCCCCGCCCAACGGCGCCATTCTCGAAGGCGACGACAAAGATGGGTACTACAAGATTCGCATCGGTGAGATCTTGAACGGCCGATACCAGGTCCAGTCCACCCTGGGTAAGGGCATGTTCTCGGGCGTCGCGCGGGCCGTCGATATTACGAGCAAGAAGCTGGTCGCTATCAAGATCATGAGAAACAACGACGCCCTGAGGAAGGGAGGTTTCACCGAAATAGCCATCCTGCAGAAGCTCAACGACGCCGACCCGGAGTGCCGCAAGCACATTGTCAAGTTTGAGCGATACTTTGACCACAAGGGACACCTGTGTATGGCGTTTGAACACCTCAGCCTGAACCTGCGAGAAGTACTGAAGAAATTCGGGAACAACGTCGGCATCAATCTGGGCGCGACGAGGGCGTATGCTCATCAAATCTTCATCGGTCTTGCTCACATGCGGAAATGCAGTGTCATCCATGCCGATCTCAAGCCTGACAACATCCTGGTGCGTATCCCCCACTCTTGCGACGTTTAGGAGGATTTTCACTAACCCGTACAAGGTCAATGAAAGCCGAAATGTCCTCAAGATCTGCGATTTGGGCACCGGCATCGACAAGTCCGACGCTGCGACGGCACACAACGAGATCACCCCGTACCTCGTCAGTCGCTTCTATAGAGCACCCGAGGTTATCCTCGGAATGCCCTACGACTACGCCATCGACATGTGGTCCATCGGTTGCACGTTGTACGAGCTATATACGGGCAAGATCCTCTTCGCCGGCGACAGCAACAACCAGATGCTCAAGGCCATCATGGAGATCCGTGGAAAGATCACGCCCAAGCTATACAAGAGAGGTCAACTGTCGGCGATGCACTTTGACGAGCTGGGCAACTTTGTCAGCATGGAGAGGGACAAGGCGCTTGGAAAGGTACGTAATATGCTCGTTGCGATTGTTCTCCGTGTCTTGCTGCCTTTTTTTCTTTCCGTAACGCCCAACGCTTCTGCATGGGGCTTGTTTCATACCCCGAGCCCATGCACCAATCACTCCCTGAGATGTTGTTCTGGCCGACGGCCCCGAGACGGTCTAGTTGAGGCGCAGTACGGCTGTAAGCGCCGAGGCGCGGCTGCTCATGCGTATGCATCACCGGTAATATGCGGGCCGTCAAGTTCGAGCAATGGGCTTGGAGAGCTTGCTTTGCTACGTCCTTCAGCCACCGGAATGGAATGGTCATCGACAACCGCCACAACCAACTTGCAGTCGTTATTATCGGATCGTTCGGACTCGCATGGCTTGCTGGGCCACAGTCCGCTCCCCGGTTTGGAAGGGCCGGCCGAGCACAACAATCCCAACTTCGGAGGACGCAGATGCGGGTAGCTGTCTCAGAGAGCATTGCTACCGCTGCATCATCTCATCTTCGCTCACCCCTCCTCCATACATAGCTATCCCCTGTTCTGCCCCTAATCCTCTCCACGGAAGGCCCAGCGTGTCGGGTCGATTTGTCAAAGTTGTCAGATGCGTTTCCGCGGCCGTGGGGACCCGCCCTGCGCACGCTTTCTTATGGCCTATTTTCGACTTGCGATGCGTTTGAGGAACAGCAGCGGAACCGCCCGCTTGGATTCCATTCAGCCGGCTAACCCACCTTTGCTTCACAGACAACCGCCAGGGTCCTGCCTGTCGTCAAGCCGACGCGTGATCTGCGCACCCGCCTCTTCGCCGCCTCGGCGGGAATGAACGACGCCGAGACCAGGGACCTGAACCATTTCGTCGACCTGCTCGAGCACTGCCTGACGCTCAACCCGGAGAAGAGAATCAAGCCTGCCGACGCGCTGAGGCATCCCTTCTTCACGTCGAGGGTCGCCCCGCCGAAGCGGTAGGTAGGGTGTCTGTCGTGACCACGCCCAGGAAGACGCCCCCCCGCTGGGGGTGGTCGTAGTATGAGGTCTCGGGGGCGTTCGTTTTGTCAGACGTGACTGCTGGAATCACCTCGCACTCTTGCGGTTGACGCACGCCACTGAGCTGAGGGTGCTTCGTGGTTTGTGTTGTACGACGAGGCTGCAAGCCAGATCCTTAACCGCGATGCGCTGGCGACAGAGATGGAGAAGATGGATCAGAGACAACATGAAACCACGGAATATCCCACAATACACAATTCTACTTACCTCAACGTCACTCCCAGTCCGCCGCTATCGTGTCTCTCTCAAGTATCGTAGACCCTGTTCCTGCCATCCCTGAGTGTCTCGTTGTGTTGTGACCCCGGAGCAATGCCACCGAGCAAGCGGTAGGAGCCGGCGTCAAGAGATTTGGACGAATGGGTCGACTCACATCACATCATGTATGTGCGACCGTTTACGGGCCGGCATGGGGGAGGTGATCTCGGGGTCAGTGCAGTAGCTCGAGATCGAGTCCCCGAATGCCGCCTGTCCTGTCGTCCATGACTGCCCGCCAGTCATTTAGTTCCCACGCCTCGTCTGCTTTTCTCAACATTGTCCGACGATGTTCCCCACCCCTGTACGATTGTGTCACAAGCCAAGATATCTCTCGGTCTTTCCTTTTCTAGACCAGTAATGTATGTGTTATGCGCGCGTGAGTGTGTTGCGTGTGTGTGTGTGTGTGTGTGTGTGTGTGTGTCGCACTCTTGGGACACGCTGAGCTGGTCCGGGTTGCCACAGGCACGGACGGACTGGCTGCAAATCAGGACATGCGATTTCTGGGGATGAAGACAAGACGGGACGGGACGGGATGGGGCGGAAACATGTGTGTCGTGAGACTTGGTGTTTTATGTTTTTCGTGTTTTGAGTCTGAACCCCTTTCCGACTGAAGGCTCGTTGACGTAGTATGCCGAGGGTGCGGCGCAAGAGGTCCGAAAAGGGGGAGGGAGGGTCGACGGGACTCGGAGAGCACTTCGGATCGAAAAGGGGCTCATGAACATTGGACAATAGACAAAGGGGGATCCATGCCCCCCCGCCCCAAGCGTCTTTGGAATGAATTCTTCTTCTTCTGTGCATGGCACCCACCGGGAGGGATCGAGCGATGTCTGCGGTTGCTCCTCGCCGCCCCCGTGGAGTTGTCAAAGTTGAGATCGCGCCATTACTTCTTTCCCCAGCGTCGAGTGTCATCGGGGCTATTCGCTTTCGCGAGGGGGGGTCTGGGTTCGACGTCGGTCTGTGATCGGCTCATTCCGGAGGCCCCGGGGAACTCGCGGGCGGCCTCTCCCTCGTCCATGGGACGAAGGTCTACGACGATCCGCGTGACCGACCAGATTTGACATTGCGGACCGAGAACTCAGAGCCCACACAGCCCACAGCTCACAGCTCACAGCTCACAGCTCACGCAGCCTGGGAACGCGCCCTGCTCTGGGATGATGACGGTGGTTCTGCTCACTCGCATTCGTGCGCATCAGCCTCGAAGACGTGCAAGACACAACGCAGTCAGTTCGCAAGACAGGACCTGCCGTTCTCTCTTCTCCCTCTCTCCTTCGGGGCACGGTACACACGGTGCGTCCCAAAGTGGACGGTGTGATATGGCGTGCCTGTTCCGCAGGAATGGGATTCGCTCGAGCTCTTGGGGCGGGGTGCGCGAATGCCGTCTTGAACCAGACGACGCGTATACCTGCTTTGCGAACTCCTGCTGTAAGCGTGGCTGGCGCAAGCTGTGGACTGAAGGAGTCGGACCTCCGGCCTGACTTTCCAGAGCCTTTTCATTCTTCGCGGTCGCTGGAGGTGCATGGCCGACGGGCGTCTCGAGGGGGCGGTTGGTGATAGGCGGGGCCTGGAATAGAACAGTATGGTATCGAGGTGAACATGTTGGGATTTCGTAAAGGTTCTGGACCATTTTGTGTATTGTCTACAGGAACATCGTCTACAGGAACGCCCTCCATACCTCTGGATGTGAAGCGCTGTATCCACGTCGCCCAGTGAAAACAGTCACGTCCAATTTTGGCAAACCAGCCGCGCTGGCTCGCGCAGAACCCTCGTCGAATCGGTATCCGTGTGGAAGGGGGGGGGGGGGGGGG